>JAGFNQ010009524.1:0-22537 GCA_024364735.1 Boesenbergia rotunda
CACTAAGGACACGATGCTTCGGAGATTAATTGATCTTGATTTGGCTAAGATTTAATTAGAATTGGATTAATTAAGTTACACACAAGTGAATCCAATTGGATTATGGATTGAGATGTAATTTGAGTTAAACTCATTTAGATTAGACTCAACCACATTTGGATGAAATATTAATTCATTAAAATGTTTAATGAATTAATAAGAGAGGAAGATGGAGAGTTTCTCACCATTAGAGAGTTACATGAAAAGTTAGAGAGTTACATTAAAATGTTTAATGAAGGGAAGTTTAAAAGGCAAAAACTCCTCTTGATATGAGTATAAAAAGTTTGTCCCTTGTCATTTGGATGACAACTTCTCATTTTCTTTCCCCTCTTCCTTCTCTTCTCCATCTTGGCCGAAACCCACATCTTGGGTTCTTGGTGTTTTGTGAACTACCTCAAGTTGCTAGCACAACTAAGGTAGTTCTTCTCCGAAGTAGAGATATCGTGTTCGTGTGGATACGAATAGAGGCACGGACACTTGAACGTGCAAGAGATCCGGCGGCGCTTGGACGAGCGGGATAAACGTAAGGGCACGCTCCAAAGGTATACGCTTTAGATAGATCTATTAGATAGATGATTTCGTACGAGTTTTTCTTTCGCATGGATCGCTCGAGGGATCTTGTTTCCGCTGCATTTTTGTGTTTATGTCACCTGAAGATCCCAACAATTGCATCGGTACTTCTTTGTGTTTCAGGCATCGGAAGGTGCTGGGGCTAAGCCTCAGTCTTATCATAGGTGGATTGAATTTGAATGTTGTGATCCTCATGCGCTATTTTTCCCCCCTCCGAGATCGAGATGTTGAAGCTCCGTGACCACCTTCCATTGTCATCGAATGACGAAGCCGAAAACGCATAGAGAATATGAAGTTAAGAATGAGAGTAGAGAAAATATGTGTGAAAATGATAAAATGAACTCCCTATTTATAGAGTTTGGATCATAACGGTCACTAAATCATAGCCATTGATCAAAAAACGGTCAAATAATCTTAACCATTGAAAAAAATAAAATAAAAAAAAACATTTCCAACGACTCCGAACTGCCGGAACCGACAGTTCGAACAGTTGGTCAGGCGGTTCCACCGCCATTGGAACCGGAATCGGCCCGGCAGGATGCCGGGTCGGTTCCGGTACAACCTAGAGAACCGGGTCAACGGGCTAGGCCCGTTGACCCGGGCTGGACCCTGTTGGAACTTGGATGGCTAGAGAGGGGGGGTGAATATAGCCAGACACTCAAATCGCTCCCTCTTCTTTGAACTTTCTTTCTGTGATCAGATTAGTAGCAGCGGAAACAAAATGCAACAGAAAGAATAAAACAGAGAAAGGAATCAAACCAATGCTAACACAGCGATATACAAGATTCGGGAATAAACTTGCCCCTACTCCTTCGAGTGCCCGTAAGGTGGGCGATCCCTTGATCGTCGGCAGATCAAGCCCCGGTGAACCCGGATAAGATAGAGCCTCCTTCTCGGTGGAGAAACCTCTCCAGAGATCTCACGGGTGATGGAACTTGAGTACAAGAGATCACACAAGAAGAAATGCTCACTCAGACACAAGGATGTAGTAGAACGCTTAAGCACAAAGCAACAGAGAGCACGAACACAGCCCAGCCAAACTTCCCAAGTTTCTATCTTGTTCGCCTCAGCTCCTTTGCTTCCAGCTTCGTCTCTTAAGCTCCTGCTCAACGTCGCCAGCTCCATCAGCACCACTGACCCACACCCTGACCCACTGACCTCTCTGAGCACTCAGTCCACTGGACACTCCTCCAATTGAGCCTCCGTCAGTTGCCAGCCGTGCCTTTGTCAGTTGCCAGTTGCGCCAGACGCCGTTGAGACCTGAAAACATAATAGATCCAAACCTGCTCCATGAAAAGTCCTCCATTGACCCTCCTTGAGTATTTGAATCCTCTTGCATCACCTGCACACTCCAACAGATGCTCAGCAATGCATATCAAATGAAATCAGCAATGTATCAGAGAATCGGCAGAGAAAACAGACGCAATCAGAAACCTCTGACAGCGTATTTGAATTAAAGTGATCGGTCACCTGACCGATCAGGACTATCCCAGACCGATCAGGCTCCAACTTGATCGGTCCCCAGTGAGAAACTTGGGATCGCAAGCTCGTATGATCGATCACCCTGACCGGTCACCAGATCGGTCACCAAACCGATCTAGAAATCAGCTTGCCACAATTCCGCCTGAAATACAATGGCTGATCGGTCACCAGACCGATCAAGCTGATTGGAGCCTGATCGATCAGGGTGAGAAACCTTGCGACAGTTGATCGTTCAGATTGATCGGTCACGGTTTCTCCCTGATCGGTCACCAGACCGATCAGGAGCCGATCAGTAGGCTTGCCAAAGTTACTGGAAGCTCCCTGATCGGTCACCAGACCGATCAGACATCGCTGGATCGGTCACCAGACCGATCCAAGAGGGAACTTCTGCCAACTTCCCTGATCGGTCATCAGACCGATTCGGGCAAGGCCAAACCCACTCCAAGTCAAGAGAACAAGCTTCCAGCCCTTCTCTGACTCGTTCTTAGTCCCCCGGACCAAGACTCCGTGCCCAGTTTCACTCATCGAGACTTCAACCTAGCCCTCCAAGCTAGGACCTGGCTTCACTTACCAGGATTTCATCACCTAACCCTCCGAGTTAGGAATTTCACCTAGCCCTCCGAGTTAGGAATTTCACCTAGCCCTCCAAGCTAGGACTTTTCACCCAACCCTCCAAGTTAGTACTTTTCACCTAGCCCTCCAAGCTAGGACTTTTCACCTGGCCCTCCAAGCTAGGACTTTTCACCTAACCCTCCAAGTTGGGACTTTTCACCTAACCCTCCAAGCTAGGACTTTTCACCCAACCCTCCAAGTTAGGACCTCGTGCCCAGTCCGCGACTAGGACTTAATCCCCATGTATTTAACCAGACTTAAATCAAAACTTAAATCGGTGTCAACACCAAAACAACAATCAGGGTTAGACTGCATCAACAATCTCTCCCTTTTTGTTGTTTGACACCCCGATTTAAGTTTAGGCATTGATGATCAATTGAAGGCAGCTCAATTATCATAAGAGAATCAAAATCCTCCCCCTACAATAACCTTAAACTTAATCAACCATTTTTTCCCCCTTGTCAAACATCGAAAAGGGTATGGTTATTAAGTTTGAACATACCTCCCCCTCAAACACGGGTCTCTCCCCAAACCCAAAATAATCAAAGGATAATTTTTGAATTGCATATGAAGGGCATATACCACAAATGTATTATGACAACAATGTATATGCATCATACGCCAAAAAGTGTGAATTTCACATGAAAACATATACAGAAGTATATCATGGTCAAACATGTATATGTTTCATATGACAAGTAAGGAATGCAGCTGTATCCGACATCATTTCAGAAAAAATTTCTGAAACACGACATTAAGACCAAGAGTCATAACTTAACAAATCCTTTCTTATGAATTGGAACATTCCAACATAGGTTTGTATCAAATCAGTATTAGGTTTTGTTCTAAGTATCTTGACCATCATCCTAGTACTCAGTTCTATTGATGCTTCATCAAAATTGATGAAGGGGGATTGGTCTGAGGAGTGGTCAGATACAATTTGGAATGATCTGAGAATCAGTATTGATCTGATCGGTCACCAGACCGATCAGACTTTCCTGGATCGGTCGGTGGACCGATCAGGATGAGTCCTGATCGGTCCGTGGACCGATCTGGTTTGATACAGAGAGGTTTCTGATCGATTTGCTCCAAAAAATTTCAGAAACTCTTCATCAGGTTGAAACCAGGTTTACTTCAACTCTAGACCATTCCTAAACCCTAATTCAATCAGAGTTAGCCCCTTCTTGATCCTAAGAAGGGTTTCCCTTAACCAAAAAGTAGTTCCCAAACTAAAATAATCATCATGATTTGTATCAATTCCATATCAAAAATTGAGAATTTTTTTATGAAAAGAAACCAATAACATGTTTGTGTCAATTTAGTGTCACAATATGATTAAGTTCCAAAACATGCCTATATCACATTATGATCAAATTTCCAGACCATGCTTATGTCAAATTAGTATCAACATATAATCAAATTCCAAAACATGCTTGTATCAAATTCTTATCAAGATTCAAAACTTTCCAAAAAAAAAAAGATTTGTATCAAGATTCAAGACTTTAACCCCTATCAAAGCATGATCAGTATGTTCTTAAGCCTTAACTTGAGTATCAAAAGCAGGTTTGTATCAAAGCACAATCATTGGGAAAATAAACAAGTCATGGAATTAGAGTTTGATACAAAGAGAGCATTAACCCTAGACCTTAAGCTAATGTTCTTTGTCTAATCATGTATTGTGAGATTTTCATAGTGATTTTCGAATTAGTACTCACTAATGTGTCCATACTTGTTCTTTAGCATTCATTCATGTTCTATAACCCATACAAGAAAATAGACACCTTGGGCTTGAGATAAAGAATTTCATAAATCATAAATTACAGTAAACTATAAATTGCAACAATAAACCTAATTGTCCTAAGCAATCCATGACAAGGGCAAGTTATGTGTTTCTCTAAACCATTCATGCAATATATATAATTTTTCCAAAGTTTGTAGATTTATTTTGAAGCATGGATATACTATTATTCATTGCATGAAAATTTCCTTACTACTTAAGTGAGATTTCATAAATCACTAGCCAAGGGATCATCTTGTTATAAGAACTAAGACAATGAAGCTCAAAGCATTTAATTCGAATTTTTCATAACCAACCATGAGAATGACAATTTTTTTTCCTTTGGTCATGGGTTTGGAGCACCAAATATCAACCTCCCATGTTGATAGATGCTCCCCCTCAAATAATGCTTATACAATTCGAAATATTGAAGTTTTAGGTACCCAAATTTTGGGACCTAAGGCATCTACAATGAAAGACTTAGACACTCATGCCTTAGTCTTTTTCTTTCTAACCTTTTGAACCCTAGAATTATTTTGTGATCTAAAATGGGTTCTTGACATTAAAGATATGACACTAGGTTCTTTAGGTTGGTAACCCAAACCAACCTTGTTGTACATTGCCCTTTGTGAGTTGAGTATCATATCTAATGTTTTGGAACTTGTTAAAAATTTCTCAAGAATATTCTTGAGGTTTTCAATTTCACCCTTCAAACCCTTATTCTCATCCACAAGGGCCTTAACATGCAAGTCATCCGTTACCTCATCCTTAGAGGTTTTCAATTCCTCTACTTCTAATCTTAATGATTTAATTTTGGTCTTAGATTTCTTAAGCATTTTTATCAAGCACGCTATTGTTCTATAGCATTTGTCTAACTCGGGAGTGATTACCTCTTCATCATCCGAAGATGATGAAGGCGCGGTTGAGGAGCTACTTGATTCATTATCACTTTCCTCCTTTGACTCCTCTAGTGTCATGAAAGCAAAATGATGGGTGTGCTTCTCCTCTTTTCTTGCCACAAAAGCAACCCCTTTCTCTTCGGAGCCTTGGTTAGAGATCTCATGTAATTCCATTTCACAAAATAGATCTTCTAACTTAACTAAGGAAAGATCCTTGAAAATCTTGTAGGCATCCACCATGGATGACCACAAAGTATTCCTTGGAAAAGATTTTAGAACTAACCTTACTAGATCCCGGTTTTTTACCTTTTCATTGATGGAGTGGAGGCCATTGAGGATCTCTTTGAATCTTTCATGGAGTTCACTTACCTTTTCATTTTCTTCCATGGACAGATTTTGGAGTTGACTGTGATGGAGGTCCTTCTTGGCTATTCGGGTGTCTTGAGTTCCTTCGTAGAGCTCAATGATTTTGTTTCAAAGATCTTTAGTAATTGTAAAAGGACTCACCTTGATCAACTCCTCCTTGGTCAACCCACATTGCAAAGTGACCATCGCTTGGGCATTTGCTTCACTCTTTTTTATTTGCTCAACCGACCAACTTGAGAAATCGTGATCTTTTCTTCAACATCTCTTGGAGGGATGAAACCTTCCTTGACCGAGAACCATATACTCATGTTTGTCTTCAAATAAAACTCCATTTTCGATTTCCAATATTGAAAATCTGTGCCGTTGAAGAGTGGAGGTCGGTTTGTGCTCATTCCTTCTCTTCCAGCCATCTTGTTGATAACTCTCGGATGTTAAGCCGCTTGTACAGAGCTCCAAGCTCTGATACCACTTGTTGGAACATGGATGGCTAGAGAGGGGGGGTGAATATAGCCAGACACTCAAATCGCTCCCTCGTCTTTGAACTTTCTTTCTGTGATCAGATTAGTAGCAGCGGAAACAAAATGCAACAGAAAGAATAAAACAGAGAAAGGAATCAAACCAATGCTAACACAGCGATATACAAGGTTCGGGGATAATTTGCCCCTACTCCTTGGCGTGCCCGTAAGGTGGGTGATCCCTTGATCGTCGGCAGATCAAGCTCCGGTGAACCCGGACAAGATAGAGCCTTCTTCTCGGTGGAGAAACCACTCCAGAGATCTCACGGGTGATGGAACTTGAGTACAAGAGATCACACAAGAAGGAATGCTCACTCAGACACAAGGATGTAGTAGAACGCTTAAGCACAAAGCAACAGAGAGCACAAACACAGCCCAGCCAAACTTCCCAAGTTTCTGTCTTGTTCGCCTCAGCTCCTTTGCTTCCAGCTTCGTCTCTTAAGCTCCTGCTCAACGTCGCTAGCTCCATCAGCACCACTGACCCACACCCTGACCCATTGACCTCTCTGAGCACTCAGTCCACTGGACACTCCTCCAATTGAGCCTCCGTCAGTTGCCGGCCTTGCCTTTGTCAGTTGCCAGTTGCGCCAGACGCCGTTGAGACCTGAAAACACAATAGATCCAAACTTGCTCCATGGAAAGTCCTCCATTGACCCTCCTTGAGTATTTGAATCCTCTTGTATCACCTGCACACTCCAACAGACGCTTAGCAATGCATATCAAATGAAATCAGCAATGTATCAGAGAATCGACAGAGAAAACAGACGCGATAAAAAACCTCTGACAGCGTATTTGAATTAAAGTGATTGGTCACCTGACCGATCAGGACTATCCCAGACCGATCAGGCTCCAACCTGATCGGTCCCCAGTGAGAAACTTGGGATTGCAAGCTCGTATGATCGGTCACCCTGACCGGTCACCAGATCGGTCACCAAACCTATCCAGAAATCAGCTTGCCACAATCCCGCCTGAAATACACTGGCTGATCGATCACCAGACCGATCAGGCTGATCCCAGACCGATCAGGCTCCAGCCTGATTGGTCAGGGTGAGAAAACTTGCGACAGTTGATCGTTCAGATTGATCGGTCATGGTTTTTTCATGATCGGTCACCAGACCGATCAGGAGCCGATCAGTAGGTTTGCCAAAGTTACTAGAAGCTCCCTGATCGGTCACTACACTGATCAGACATCGCTAGATCGGTCACCAGACCGATCAGACATCGCTAGATCGGTCACCAGACCGATCCAAGAGGGAACTTCGTGCCAACTTCCCTGATCGGTCACTAGACCGATCCGGGCAAGGCCAAACCCACTCCAAGTCAAGAGAACAAGCTTCCAGCCCTTCTCTGACTCGTTCTTAGTCCCCCGGACCAAGACTCTGTGCCTAGTTTCACTCACCGAGACTTCAACCTAGCCCTCCAAGCTAGGACCTAGCTTCACTCACCAGGATTTCATCACCTAACCCTCCTAGTTAGGAATTTTCACCCAGCCCTCCATACTAGGACTTTTCACCCAACCCTCCAAGCTAGGACTTTTCACCTAGCCCTCCAAGCTAGGACTTTTCACCTAACCCTCCAAGTCGGGACTTTTCACCTAACCCTCTAAGTCGGGACTTTTCACCTAACCCTCCAAGTTAGGACTTTTCACCTAGCCCTCCAAGCTAGGACTTTTCACCTAGCCCTCCAAGCTAGGACTTTTCACCTAACCCTCTAAGTTGGGACTTTTTACCTAACCCTCCAAGTTAGGACTTGTCACCTAGTCCTCTAAGCTAGGACTAGGACCTGGCTTCACTCACCAGGATTTCATCACCTAACTCTCCGAGTTAGGAATTTTCACCCAGCCCTCCAAGCTAGGACTTTTCACCCAACCCTCCAAGCTAGGACTTTTCACCTAGCCCTCCAAGCTAGGGCTTTTCACCTAACCCTCCAAGTCGGGACTTTTCACCTAACCCTCCAAGTTAGGACTTTTCACTTAGCCCTCCAAGCTAGGACTTTTCACCTAACCCTCCAAGTTGGGACTTTTTACCTAACCCTCCAAGTTAGGACTTGTCACCTAGTCCTCTAAGCTAGGACTTTTCACCCAACCCTCCAAGTTAGGACCTTGTGCCCAGTCCGCGACTAGGACTTAATCCCCATGCGTTTAACCAGACTTAAATCAAAACTTAAATCGGTGTCAACACCAAAACAACAATCAGGGTTAGACTGCATCAACAGACTCGACCCTTGGTCGGGTCTACTTATGAATAGGGAGAGAGGTATTTTATAATAATAAAGAAATCTCTTTAAAATTGGTAGAAGACATATTATAAGACATATGATGCTTTTGAAAATGAAACTAAGAAAATAAGATGCTACTGAAAAGGAAGCTAAGGAAAAGAATGAAGAGAAGCAGCAACTTCGTAGCACCACAAGGTTTCACCAATGAAGCCATTGGAGAGATTCACGAAGGAGAACTCATCGAGGAGGCCCATCGTTGTCACTGAGTTGATTGTGACTGAGATCGATTTCCATGAGTTCCGAGGTGGAAGGTGGGTTGGTACTTAGACAGAAGGCGAAGCAACCGTTGTAGAAAAGTTGAGTCTAAGTGATCTTGTATCTCCACTGTCGAACCATGATTCCTCTGCTTTGGAAATTGCACTCTATAGTGGCAAAGGTGATTCGTTTGTCCCTAGTGCCCCTATCAATCCGTCCTAGGGTCAATATGGAGAAGGCAAATCACGGAGGCTACTAACCCGGATACTATGGTTAGTGCGTGAGGAGGGCGGATACATTAACTTTGCTATGTTTTGACCCCCAGAGCTCATGGTGGCAACATCCCCGCACTAACCTTCAGTTCATCCCATGGGGACCCCTTCTCCAACTCTTCGAGCTTGAAGAGCTCCTCCTAGAAAAAAAATAATGAATTAGGTAATATTGAATTTAGGATAACCAATCCGATCTTATGAAAGTTTCTTGCTAATTGCTAGGAAAGCGCTGGCAGCAGAATGCCGAGAAGCTCAGGATGTCGTGGTTGTATGCTTTATTTAGAGGAAATTTTTTTATAAATACATCGTATTGAGGATCGACTCACAGAGTTTGAGTAACAATTTGATGCTTTTCCATGCACCATGGCCTCGGAGTAGGAGCTACTCTTGGAGCCAAGAGAAGAGGTTGCTAGTTGTTAGAAAAATAGAGAAAAAAGGAAAATAAATGAGCATGGAGAATTTGTTGGAGATACTGTCGGAGAAATTAAAATAAATTAAAATTATACACTTAATTTTAATTTATATGTTGAGCGACTTTAAAGGCCTGAGTTGCCTTGTATGTAGAGTACAGACTCCCAAGCTGGACTTCCCGAACTGGAACTCCCGAGCTGCACCTTCAGAGCTGGAGACTCCCAAGTAGGATCTCCTAAGACGAACTTCCCAAGTCGAACTTCTCGAATTGAACTTCACGAACAGATCTTCCCAAGCTGCACCTTCAGAGCTGGAGATTCCCGAGCCAAACTTCCCGAGCCGGACTTCACAAACTAGACTTCCCAAACTGGTCTTCCTGATCTAGAGACTCTCGAGCTGGACTTCCCGAACTGAACTTCCCAAGCCAGATCTCCCGAGCCGAACTTCTCGAGCTTGAGAAGTAGATGTTGGGAGGATTGGACCGGCTAGAGGGGGTGAATAATTTTTCACCTGATTCGCTTTGCTCTTCCTACAAGGTTAGTGTGATAGCGGAAATGCAAATAAAACAAGTAAGGGAAATGTTAACACTTCACCTTTACGTGGTTCGGAGATTATTTGCTCCTACTCCACGGCGTGTCCTTGAGGTGGACAAACCCTTAATCCTTTGGTGGATTGGTCCCTGACAATCTCCAGTTAAATCTTTCTCCTTCTCGATGGAGAACAACCTCTCACAAAGTCTCTCTTCCCTTTACAAGATGAGAACTAGGGTTTGAGGAAGAGAGTAGACTTGGAAGCTTGAGCAATTGAGCAAGAAGGCCTTTTACAATGAACATAGCTAACCCTTCTCAAGTCTCAAACTCCCCTTTAAATAGAGGAGAGAGCTGTTAACAAAACAGCTCAGCCCCGATACCAGTCGACTGCTACCAAGTCTAGCCGATTGGTGCTTATCTAACTGCTAGCCAAATAGCTAGTTTTCGAACAGACCAGTCGACTGCCATTTCAGACCAGTTGACTGATCCTGTTGTTTGAACCTTATAGAAAGTTCAGTCGACTAGTGTCCTTACCAGTCGACTGATCTTGTTATACACTCACACTCATCTTCTCCAGAGTTACCCTTTAAAGCTCTCTTCCTTTGGCTCTCATCCCTCGGATGCATCTAAGCCCTCAGCTCGTCCCGATATCATCCTTCGTGTATGCCTTAAAGTCTGCTTCCCTCGGCTCCACTCCGTTGCTCCTTGTCCGGCGGTCCCTCGGATGTGTCATCCTTCATCGACTCAAGGACCCGAGCACCAGGATGAGATTTCCCATATGTGTGTTTCACCAAGTTCTGCATGACTCAAACACACATCAAGTCAATATGAAAACCTAACTTAATCATATTGACAGACATATCAAAACTCATAATTATATCAATCAAACTTGGGTCGATTGCATCAACAGAAGAGTTGCTGAGGCCTGCGTAATACAGTTTCCTTAAAACAAATTTGTCCTCCTCCGACTGTGCTTCAAGGTAATGATGGGCGTCTGTTTCTCAGGATACAATAGCGGGATCGCGTACACAACTAAGCATTAATTGGTCGTGACGAACTAAGAAAGTACCTGATTGCTACTACAGATAATCCACTGAGTGAGAACACACAGAAGACTTGGGGAATGAGGTAGAAGACAATTGTTGCTCTGAGCAATTAATGACCAAATCAACGTCATTCACTGTTCATTAACCATTCAGATCAAAGAAGTTACAGATTTTGCATTAATCATAAATTAATGCAGTTACATTTGAGCAAAAAAAAATTTCTAGATGGCAAAATGATGGTTTATTCATTTTGCCCTGACTGGTCTTGCATTCGACACGTGCATATCGTGCACGCACATGAGTCAACTTGGTTCAGTATAAATTCGTGCCCTGGATTTGCACCCCTCCTACACACCAATGCATGAGAGAGAGTCTCTTTCCATACATTTGCTCACAACTAACATGCTTGTGAATCAATTTAAATCAATCAATATACCTTAAAATTCTCAATGTAGAACTAAAAGTCTCATACATAATGAAATTTCTTTCCTCTTCACATTCCTTTCCATTCACTTGTATCAAATAGAGAAGACATATCCTCACATTAATATAAGTAAAATACTATAATAAATATGGTAATAATAAATATAAAAAAATTGAGATTATAATTTAAATATGATAAAACACCAATAATTTAAAATTAATTTCCATTTTTTATTTAGACTACCATCTTTCTCCTCGTCCCATTTTTATCCTTATTACATAGCACAATAGATGAATATTTTTATTTGTTCATTTGGGTGAACAAATAATAAAATATTTTATTATTTTTTTAAATCTGGGTATCCAAGTATTTAGTCGGATTAACATTAGAGATGGATGTTATTCTCCTAATTCACCATAAATTCAAAAATATAATAGCTCTTGACGTGACATTCCAACCGTCATTGATTATATTATTCTTTCTTATATTTAGTTAGAAGGATAAAAAGGAATAATAACTAAATTTAATAAAAAATTATAATTTTGTTATAACTTTTACCATCTTTTCACTTTTATTCAGTGTAACTTAATTTTTACATGATAATTTAAAATTTATAAACAAAATATAATATAATTAATTTGTAGGATTGTAAATGAATGACTTTCATGAAAAGCTTAGTGCACTAGCAAACTTATTTAGTTAATCTTTATGAATACTTTATAAACAAATTTATTTATTAATTTGTGTAAATTTTAATTATAAATTTATTTCTCAATTTTTCATTCAAGTACATAAAAATATAGAAATTTATAAATTTTTATATAATCTAAAATAAAAAATATAAATTTCATATATCAAATAAATATTTAAAATAATTTATAAAGACAACAAAGACAACAACATTATTAATTGAGCTAAAAGACATCGAGCTCGATTTTTTTTAATAAAAACATTAAGAAGATCAATAATTAAATAAACAATCTCATAACATAATTAAACACAACTCGGCTGATTTACACCTCTACTTACAAACTAATGTTATAGTAACAAATGCACCCATTGATTTATCGGGAAAGTTGAAAATAGAAAGTAATGATGGGTCATTCGTTTGAGCATCATCAGAATTTTTAGGATACTTACGATATCTAGTTTTCACATTGTCAACAAAATAATAAGAGCAGAAAGAAGATGCTTCTTCAATTAGATAAACATTACATATTGACCCCTCAACTCTTGCTTTGTTATGAACATTATTCTTTAATTTTCTCAAAAATCGTTCGAATGGATACATCCATCTATACTGCACTGGACTCGCTATTACTGCCTCACATGGTAAATGTACTGGTAAATGTTCCATTGAATTAAAAAAAATTGGGTGGAAATATGCGCTCCAGCTTGCATAGTATGAGAGGAATGCCTATTTTTAGCTGAAGCATATCATCCATCATAATACACCTTGCCGTCAAATCTTTAAAAAAAAGACTCAATTCTGTAAGTGCTTGCTAAACATTCTGTGGAAGTAAGTCGTGGAAAACTACTGGAATTAGTCTTTGCATGAACACATGACAATCATGACTCTTCATTCCAAACATTTTCAACTTATTCATATCCACGCATCGAGTCATATTTGAGGCATGCCCATCAGGGAATTTTATTTCTCTTAACCAATTACATAAAATTTCTTTACCATCTTTGTCTAATGTATAACAAGCCTTTGAAAATCTATTGTTTGTTTGATTCATATACAACTCTGGTCCGTTAACTAGTTCTTTTAATTCCTCACGTAATTTTGCCTTGTCTTTAGTTTTCCAAGCACATACATGACAGTGTTAAAGATATTATCAAAGAAAATTTTCTCAACATGCATGACATCCAAGTTATATCGAATGAGAAGATACTTCCAATATGGCAACTCCCAAAAAATACTCTTCTTCCATCCACACTTGCACATCCTAATAATGTATTTATTTATCTCATCAGAACCAGGTTGAGATACTGGTAGGAATCCATAACTGTCTATTTGATCAATAATTTCTTCACCTGAAGCATAAATTGGAGAACATTTTCTGACTACAACATTTTTTAGAAAATTTTGTTTGTTTCGCCTGAAATGGTGGTCGACAGGTAAAATTTTTTGATGATTATCAAACCAAGATACCTTCCCAATACAAGATAATGAAAATGCATCAGAATTTGTCATGCAGTGTGGGCATGCTAATTTACCAGCTGTGCTCCATCCAGATAATATTGAGTATGCTGGAAAATCACTGATTGCCCATAATAATGCAGCTTACAAACGAAAATTTATTTTAATTGCAACAGCATAAGTCATTGAGCTTACATTCCATAATTCATTCAACTAGGCAATTAGTGGTTGAAGGAAAACATCTATCTTATCTTTAGGATTGGTTGGACCAGGAATCAGTACAGTAATGAACATAAATTCGTCTTTCATGCACATCCATGGAGGTAAATTATAAGGTGTCAATATTACTGGCTAAGATGAATATTACTGTCCTGACTGATCAAATGGCTGAAAACCATCTGCAGAAAGGCCCAATCTAACATTCCGAGATTCCATTGCAAATGAAGGATATACAGTATCAAGATGTTTCCATGCAGGGGAATCACAGGGATGACACATAATACCCGCTTCGTGCTCATGCTCATGATGTCACACCATTTAGCTTGTTGTAGCGGCAGATGCATATAAGCGTTGAAGTCTAGCAATTAACGGAAAATAATACATGATTGTCCATGCAATATTTTTCTTCTTCTTCCCTGGTATACGAGTACGATGCTTATAACGCGGGTGACTACAGATTTTGCATTCATTCAGTTCAGTGTCTTCATTCCAATATAACATGCAGTTATTTAAACAACAATCAATCTTTTCTACAGGCAAGCCTAAACCTCTAACCAATTTCTTTGTATTATAGGAGCTATCAGTCATTATATTATCAGCAGGGAGTAACTCTGACATTAATTGACATATTTTATCATAACATCTTTCTGAAAAACGATGTTCTGCTTTCATATTTAACAACCTTGCAGTAGCTGATAACTGAGAATGGTCAGAAGGAATGCCTTATCATAATTCTCTTTCACTAGACTTTAACATTTCATATAATTGCTGATATTCAGGTGCATATATTTTATCTATATTAAAATAATTAGTTGCATTCATCGCATCTTGAACCATTGATTGCATTGCAATATCATTAGTTGATGGTTTGAGGGACGCAACAAAAGTATCATATGATGAACCAACAGAAGGGTTAATTGATTCATATACATAAGGTTCTCCGTGATAGTAGCAATTATAGTAATTTGGCACAAACTCATTTCTACAAATATGTACTTTGACCGTATCCTCATCACGGTAGTTTATATTTCTGCATTTTCTATGATTACACAGGCACTTTAACTTATCACTATCCATACATTCTGGATGACTCTTAGCAAAATTCATAAATTGTTCAAGATCAGTAATAAAATCATCTCTGATAAATCCATTTTCTAATCGGTTGTACATCCAAGCCTTGTTCATATACATTGTTGCCTAATCAGAATAAAATTAAACTAAATTCATTAAGATATACCTAAATTATTCTAATGAAAGCAAGTATCATGGTGTTCAGTAAGATATAACTAAATTATTAATTCTAAATGCTATCTCTTATAATAAATTCTAAAATAACATGTTAAATTAACAAAATAATTAAATCATATAATAACTAAAGATACCTCATTATTAAAGAATAAAATATAAGTAATTGCTAATTCTAACATAACAAAAAATATAAGAACGAATTATACCTGAAGATTAGATTCAAGTCGAAGAAGAGCAGCAAAATCAATAACCTAAGAAAAAATAAATAATAGTTAAAAAGTTGATCCAAGCGGGGAGACAACTCATTAGAATACTCCGTAACCCTAATCACACTAAATTCAATCATCTGATCAAAAATACATGGATTAATCTAATATCTTTAATTCTGATCCAAAAACACAGATCACAATCCTAATCCTGTTTTCCAACCCAAACTCATAGCAGAGAAACATGCCACAGCTAGGAAGATCATCAAGATCAGAAGAAACTGATTGTCAAAAATCAAAGAAAGCTTAAGAAATTGATTGCTAAAAATCAAGATCAACACAGAAGGTCAACGGATAAAATCAAAGAAAACCATTCCCTAATCACAACAGATCCACACTGAGATGTTATCGATCAACTACATGTTGGATCGTGAAAAACCGATAGAGGGGGGGGGGTGAATATCGGAAATCATTCTTTTTCGGAAAACTAAGAGTAAGTGCATAGCGGAAATAAAAATACGAGACACAGCACAAAGACACAGTGGTTTTTACTTGGTTCGGAGCCTGTGTCGACTCCTACTCCAAGGCCCACGGTCGTTGACCGTTTACTTTGGGCAATTATATATTCGCGCAAATAGGTTACAATAATTTCAATTACAAAGAGAGTGCAATAAAATAGTAATAAAATATTAAGCTCTTCGTTACCGACGTCCGGAGTGTATCGATTCTTTCTGGGGCAGCGGGACGTCGTCGGCTCGAGGTGAGGCGTTTCTGGAGCAAGGCACGAGCGTAGAAGAGCTTTGAGGCGTTGAGAGAGTTGTTGTCGGAAGCCTGGGGTCGAGGGCCCTTTATATAGGGCTAGGGGGCGCCCGGGACGTCGGGGGCGCCCAGGACGTCGGGGGCGCCCCCCACGTGGCCTTTGATCCGCATAGATCTTGGTCAGCGTCTATCCTCTGGATCCGCTTTGACCAGGGCGCCCGAAGCGCTCGGGGCGCCCGCATTGACCGGGTCAAAGTTTATCTCCTTGGCTTCGAGGGGTTCTGGTTCGAGGTAAGCGCATGGGGGCGCCCGGCCCAGTATGTATTTGAACCACTATTTTCTTTACTTGTTTTGTATGGCCCTTGGGGGCGCCCGGGACGCTCCGGGCGCCCGGGACGCTCCGGGCGCCCTACTCAGCAACTGCCTCTTTCCTTTGAGGCTTTCTGAGCTGCAGACACACGTTCCTTCGGTCCTGCATCCAGGGTTAGTCCAAAACACAATAACATAATAATTTATTAGATTTTATACAGCCTTAGCTGTCTTGGTTCTGACTTTGGTCTCCAAAATGGAGCCCTAGGTCGAACCGACGCCTACTGTTCCCTCGACGGGGAACGCGTCCTCACCTACTCCTCTCGGGAGAATTTACCTGATGCCAACCGTTCCTTTGGTTGGACTTTTGCCTGACGGTCCTTTGTCAGGTCTTGTAAACTGGCAGTCCTTCGCCAGTTGCCTAGCAGTCCTTCGCTAGGGCTTGAAACTGGCAGTCCTTTACCAGTGCCTAGCAGTCCTTCGCTAGGGCTTGAAACTGCACACTAGATTAACTTGTTAGAAAACAAGAAAGACTTAACTTTTGACCTATGTTGCCATTATCAAAACACAGGTTTGACTTAGGTGCATTTTGCACCAACAATCTCCCCCTTTTTGATTTATGGCAACCCTAGTTCAAAAAGTTAAGTTTAAGCAAAAAAAATTTTTTGACTTTTGTTCCCTCCCCCTGGAAGGAATCTCCCCCTAGATTTTTTAAAAATTCGTGGGGTAACAAAAACTTTACTTGTATTTTGAAAACTTAAGTTTTAGGTATTTAGAAGTAACTTAAGTTAAAAATACATAGTAGAGTTTTTAAAGCATAATTAGAATACCAAAAAACATTTTAAAGTCTTAATTTTTAAAGTACTCAAAAATGTTAGCTTAAGTACTCAGTAGGATATAACAAGCTTAAGTACTTAGTAGGTTTTGAAACACTTTAGTATATCTGAAAAACTTAAGCGCATTTGGAAAACTTTAAGTACTTAACAATTTTAACAGACTTAAGCTTTAAAGTACTTTATAAGAATTTTGACAAGCCTAAGTAAGAAACTTTTGAAGGCTAGAGTACTTAGTAATATTTTGAAAGTTTGAAAAAAGTCTTAACAACATTTTGAAAGCTTGAAAAAATCTTAGCAATATTTTGAAAGCTTGAAAAAAATCTTAGCAACATTTTGAAAGCTTTTTTTTTAAAAAAAAATCTTAGCAACATTTTGAAAGCTTGAAAAAAAATCTTAGCAACATTTTGAAAGCTTTTTTTAAAAAATCTTAGCAACATTTTGAAAGCTTTTTTTAAAAAATCTTAGCAACATTTTGAAAGCTTTTTAAAAAAATCTTAGCAACATTTTGAAAGCTTTAAGAACTTAAGTACTTCTTCAAGAAAGTTTAAGCTTTTGAATAAAGGATAAGTATATTTTTGAATCTTTTTGAATAAAGTAAAAATTTAGAAAAACTAAGAAAAAGTAATTTTTCTCTATCTCTATCTCTCCCCCTTTGCCATATATCAAAACAGATAAATATAGCATGACTAAAGAAAATGAATAAGAATTTGCTGTACTGAACCAATTCATAATTAGATTTACACTAGCTCAATCATTTACACTAAATCAATCAATTATCTCTGTAGGTCTAACCCAATTAGCTATTCACTAACTGTTATAAACAGTAGTTTTTGCTAGGGTTAGTCAAGTTAAGTGTTTCTGTTCAAGTTAGATTTTCTAAGCTTGACACTTAACTTGATTGCTATGTAAATTGTATTTAGTGCCCCAATTACTGCAGATGCACTGACTTAAAGCATCTTGAATTAAGACAAAGACCTAAGCATCTCAACCCTTTCTAGGTTATCAATCAAAAGTACCCTAAGGTGCTTGTGAGATGCTGGCTTCTAAGTCTATAGGTGCATGCAGTTCTAGGGTTAGGGCCTAGGCTAAGTCCATTTTCGAAAAAGCCTTAGTTTTGAAAGGGGGTATTTAAAAAAAAACTAAGTCAAAAGTGAAAACTGATTTTTGAAATTAAGTAAAACAGTTTTTCAAATTATATTTTAAAACCAATTTAAAAAAACTTATAATCTATTCTACAGAACACAATCCTAAAAAAAACAAGTAATTATAAACTGGTCAACAGAAAATACGACAGGTAATCAAGTTTCAAATACTGTCAAACAGTCAAACTCAAGTCAACCCTACTGAGTAGGGGCAGTCAAATAGGTACAATGCAAGCGGAATCTAAGACGAAGGGCCGGGATGATCAGATGGGCCAGGCCGCCATGCATCGAATCGTGCCATCATCTCTATGTATCGTGCGTCAGCCACTGCTCGATCGGCTCGACGAGCTTCCATCTGTTCTAGGTGGTAGGCTTCGACTTCCTCTCGTAGACTCTGAACCTTTGTGTCTAAATGCATCACTCTCTGGTAGAGTGTCGGTGGAGCGGGCTCGTCGATGTGTGCTCGGGCTGCTGCAGCTACATCTCCAACGTCGACTTCGACCTCCTCGTCTGAGTCAATCGGAGCTCCGGCCTGCTGTCGTCGCCAACTAAGAACCCCGGTGGCCGACACCTCTAGACCCGCTAAGGAGAAGTTCCTAAATCCGATTTCATCAAAGTCGGTCATAGTGGTTATTTCTCCCAAGGTTACGTCACGACCGTGGTGATGAAGAAGGGATGTGATGATGTGGCAATATGGTGTGCGCACTCGTCCCTGGGTCGTGACACTGGACGCATGCAGAATGGTATGAAATATATGAAGTCCAATGTCTAGGTCAAGGTGGTGGACTAGGGCATAAAGAAGGAAAGCATGAAAGGGTCGCATAGTCCCTAGGTTTCTGGTGGACAGTGGTAGGATACAACGGACCAGAACTCTATACAAGGCATAGTTCTGGGCCTGGAGTTCAACAGCTAGGAAGCGTCTGTTTGGAGGGAGGTCTGCCCTAAAGAAATAGGAGTGAATAGTGTCTAGGGTAATGTCTGAGTAGGGAGGATCAAATGGGGGGTTCCTAGGAGGATAACAGCAGAATGTGGACTGTGAAGGTCGCAGTCCTAGGAAGCGGTTTAACAGAGTAGGGGTGATGGTTAAAGGAATCCCTTGGACAGTGGTATGAAACATAAGATTATCTTGTCGAATTATATTATTATAAAACTCTACACATAGGGTTTCATTTATGGTATGTGTGCAGAAGACAAGATTATCCAATTGATAGAAATTGATGATGTTCATAGTGACAGGACATGATTGGGTAAAAAAGTGCTTATTGAGATAACTCGTTTTAATAGGCTTGTAGATTGTTTGTGCGAACCTATTACATAACTCTAGATTAGGAAATCTAGGATCGGGACTAGGTTGGGCACCAGGGTTGGCCGGGTTCGGTCGGCATCTTCGAAGTTTAAGGGAGTTAAAAGGAAGGAATAAAGATATTGCATGAAATAAATTTAAATGCAATAAAAATAATTACTAATCATACCGTACGGCTCGAGGAGGCATAGTTGATAATGAGGACTTGCAAGGTCTTCTTGAAGAGAAGGAAGTGAGGAAGAAGGTTGATATTGGTGTGGGAAGTGAAGGAGTTTTGGGTGCCTTTTATAGGCAGACCCATGGGGGCGCCCGGGAGCTTCCGGGCACCCTTGTCAGTAACTGCTGCCAAGGGCAGCAGCTTTTGACTGACGGGGGCGCCCAGGACAGCCCGGCCGCCCTCAACAGTGCGCTTTTTGCAGCTTTTGCTGTGTTGGAGTTGATGGGGGCGCCTGCGTGGTTCCGGGCGCCCTGAATAGGGTAGGTAGAGTCAAATTTTTGTCTTGTCTACTTTTGACCATGGTTTGAATCGATTTGATGGTTTTGACTGTGGTTTGACTGCGTTAATCATGCTTTGACCTCGTTTACCTTGGTTTGACTAAGTTGACCAATTTTTGACTGCTTTGACCATGACAAGTACAAGATTATCTTATCGTATAGGTATTAACAGAATTTCCAATTAAGTCTTAATCCTACTGTCTCACCCATATCTAGGGTTTTCAATCACGTTAACCTTATAGGTTTTGTGAGACAGTTTTGATAGTTAAAATTATTTTGAAAAATTTTGAAAACAATTAAATTTTGAAGACTTAATTAATTAATTTTGAAAATTTTGAAATTTTTTTTTGAAAAGATGTTTACATCTACACTTAGCTGAAATTTTGTGTTAGATTCGAATTTGACAAAAATTAATTTGAATTTGAATTTCAAAAATTGGCTTCCAGGTCTTGGCGAGGCACTAGGCCTTCTTTGGCCGAAGCCTTATGGGATCATCCACCCTTTCCTTGACAAAGCCTTTTAAAGAAATTTCATTTTCAAAATTATTCTTTGAAAAATTCTGGTCTAACTAGTTTGGATTTTGGATCGGTAGCTTCGGCTGGTTTCACCAGTCTAAAGAGACCAAGTAAACTTGATCTTATTAGAATTGGTTTCCCCAACGTACAATCATCTCACCTCCACCCAATACTATGTTTTCAAGTTTCAGTTAAGTTTGTGTGGTCCTTAAACTAGCCTAAGTCTAAGCATGGTAATTTGCAGAAATTAAATAAACAGGCAAACAATCAAGCAATTTAAATCAATAATAACAAGTTTATCTAATAATGAAAATAGTTTTCAGTTTGGCTCCCCCTGGACTAAAGCCACGGTGATGGTTGGGCAAGATGTGAATCTTGTCCTTGGGGATCCAATACTGATTTGATCCAGTCGGTTTGTTCAGGTATAGTTTAGGTACCCATGCCTGAATTTTACCTCTGGACTGATTCAGTACAGCAAGGTATGATCTTTGCCGAGATTTGGTTATATAGCCCAATCCGGATCGATTTATAACTGATTTCTGTTTTCCAAGGATCATGTCAAGACCCTTGGAACCAGATGTAAATCGTTCTAATGCTTATCTAAGATCCTTAACCTGAGTTTTCAGGGAGGAGTTTTCATTTTCAAGTTTTTCAACTTGAATAGGAGTTCCTTCCTGAACCTTCTTGGTTAAGGGTTTAGAGTCAGCTCCCTCTTTCAGGAGTTTTACTTCCTGTCGGAGGGATTCGACTCGGAGTTTGGCTTTAGCAAAGTCTCGAGAAAGAAAAGAAATCAACTCACTTAATTGCAATTTATTAAAACCAGTTACCTTTATTTCTCCGTCTTCTGTGAAGGTCAGCTCGCCGTCTTCTTGTTCTGATTCTGACTCGACTTTTTCTGAGGCGGTCAGAGCTAGGAGATTTGGACTGGGGTGCCTCTTCTTCTTCTTCTGAGGAAGACTCGTCCCAGGTTGCTGCAGTGCCTTCTTTCTTCTTGTCCTTTTTGTCTCCTTTAGGTTAGGGCACTCTGACTTGTAGTGACCCTTTTTCTTGCACTCGTAGCAGGTCACATTAGGCTTGTTCGCGGGTTCAGCTGGTTCGTCCTTTCTTAGCCGGTTTCCTTTTGTTGGTTCGGTTCTCAGCTCCTTGTAGTAGTTTCGAGCGAGCCGGACCAGCTTAGTTTGTTTCCTTCTTCGTCTTCTGAATCTAAGTCAGAGTTAGACTCGGTTCAGGTTCAGGCTTCTTCTTCGTTGTCCTTCCAGTTTTTCCTGCAATGAATGCAATACCTTTCTCGACCATAGTTGAGTTAGTTTGTTCGTGCAGTTCTAGTTCGGAAAACACTCATGTAATTTTATTTTAGAAAGATCTCTAGAGACCTTGTATGCATCTACCATAGATGCCCACAAGGTGTTTCTAGGAAAGGCGTTTAGAGTATACCTTATTAGGTCACGGTTTTCAACCCTGTGACCTATTGTGTGAAGACCGTTCATTACTCCTGGATTCGTGCGTGGAGCTGGTTGCTGTTTTCGTTATCGGCCATCTTGATAGTGTAGAGTTTATTCAGCAGTAGATCCCTCTTGCTGATCCTGGTGTCTGAAGTCCCTTCGTGGCAGCTCAATTAGTTTTGTCCATAGCTCTTTTGCACTGTTGAAAGGGCCCACTCGGTTCAGCTCTTCCTTTGTCAGCCCGCATTGTAGGGTTTGCGTTGCTTTTGCGTCGGCCTCTATTTGCGCTTTAGAGTATTGTCCCACTCGGAGTAGCTTTGTGGTTGTCCTTCGGCGTTTTGGGGATCTCCAGACCGGACTGGATGATGATCCACATATCCACCTGAGTTTTCAGGTGGACCTCCATGCGACTTTTCCAGTAAGAAAAGTCTTCTCCACTGAAAAGTGGAGGTCTGCGGTGCTGAATCCCTCTTGCATGGCCATTGGATCTATAACAAAAACA
>JAGFNQ010009525.1:0-39384 GCA_024364735.1 Boesenbergia rotunda
AAAGCAGTGTGCTTCAACCAACCATGTACATGGAGAGTAGTAGCAAGGGGAGAAGTAGAGTCACTGTTACAAAATATATAAAGGAACACCAATGTGGAACTGTTAATTAATTACGTGCAGCGGAAGTTAGCATAAATAATTTCTCAAATTATTTAACCACACATCTAAGCATGCAATTTATTTGTGTAGGACATGATCATATATTTAAATTTTGAGAAACGTAAACTAATTTACTATTACCTCGCGTAACTCGAAGAAGGGACGAGATCCAACCGTAAGCGTCCCTTGGAAGCTCGCCTCTATTCGCGTCCAGCCGAGTATCTTCGGATGACTTCGCAAAGCCACGAGTTTCGTGTTCTCGAGAACTACTAGATTCTCCGAGAACGCGACGAGACAAAACTCAAGAGAGATGATGGAAGACTAACCACAAGAAGGATCGGCTGGCTGGTGCTCCTTCTTGCGGCTTGGTGGCGCACGGCAAGAAGGGGAGAGACAGAAGGAGAGAAAGGAGAGGGAGAGAGCCTATGCCTTGATCTTTCGATTATCACAAGCCTTGCCTTGGGTCCTTTATATAGTGGTCTCTCAACCCATCAAGCTCTTTCTATGTCAAATTATAGGAATAACTTATTCCATCATGTCAAGTTTGATTTATATCATGGTTAAAATCATATTTTAATTCATGATAAAAATCAACAAGTCTCTTCTCTCTTATGGAATAAATTTCCTTATCATGGTAAATCAATCCATGATTGATTTTATAAAATAAAATAAACCAATCGATGGTTCATTTTAATTTCCATGAAAAATAAACCAAACCTTGGTTTATTATATAAAAATTTATATCATCCATAATTTTATAAAACAAACCACACTTGGTTTATTTTATAAATTGAGCCAAAAACTTGATTCTCTCCCTTTGTTGTGGTCGGCCAAGCAAAGAGGATGGAGACCCTCTTTTGCCGGCCCTGTTGGGACCGAGTGCATGTTGACAAGGATACGAGTTCGTAAATTTTAAAATATTTACGTGCAGCGGAAGAATTAGCATAAATAATTTCTCAAATTATTTTAACCACGTATCTAGCATGCGACCTTATGATGTGTGGACATGATCATAAATTAAAATTTTGCGAAAAGTAAACTAATTTACTTAGTACCTCGCGTAACTCGAAGTAAGGGACGAGATCCAACCGTAGCATCCCTTGGAAGCTCCGCCTCTATTCGCGTCCACACCGAGTTCTCTTCGGGATGACTTCGCAAAGCCACGAGTTTTGTGCCGACGAGAACTACTAGATTCTCCAAAGACACAACTAGAATATCAAGAGAGAGATATGGAAACTAACCACCAAGTAACGGAATCAAGATTCCGTGAAGGGAGGAAGGAGACGCGACCCGCTTCGTCTTGGTGGTGGCTCACGGCTAGGGAAGGTGGCGCCGACCCTAGAGGGAGAAAGTGGCGCCGGCACTAGAGAGAGAAGGTGGGCGCCGGCCCTAGAGAGAGAGAGAGAATAAGGGAGAGAGAGAGCTTCTTAATCTCTTGATTAATTCGAATTCAAGGCTTGCCTTTGGTTCCTTTATATAGTAGCCTCTCCATTGCCAAGTCTCCCTTTTAACGGAATAAATTTTCATAAGAAATTTATCTTTTAAATTTTCTTATGAATTATTCCGTTATGCCAAGTTTTATTATAACTAACTTTATAATAAAACAAATACATCTCTCCTTTTAATTATGGAATAAAATTTGTATAAAATTTTCTTTTTATGAAAAAATCAATTCATAATTGATTTTATAAATTAAAATTAAACCAATTCATGGTTCATTTTAATTTTCATAAAAAGAATAAATTTCAACAATTTTCTGTATATAAATTTCTTTCTATAAATCTCTTTATATAAATTAATTTATTTATCCATAATTTTATAAAACAAATCGCGCTTGATTTATTTTATAATTTAAACCAAATTAATTGGTTTCTCTCCTTGTGGTGGCCGGCCAAACCAAAGAGGGTGGGCACCCTCTTTGGCCGGCCACACCAAGCCACAACCTTCGCGAATTAAACTCATTTAATTCGCCCAATAAGCCTTCAAAAGACTTAGCCATTTTAAGCTTCCGATGCGCCTCTGATTAATTTAGATTCGACTTATTTCTCTTGATTGGAAAATCCAATTTTCAACTCGTTTTAAATCCCTCGGATTACTCGTAGTGCGTGTGACTAAATAGGCTTTCGATTTATGTTGGCCGTCTATAATTAACCAATTATAGAACGATCATGAGTGGCACCTAGTAGTACATCATGACCCCCAATTAATCGAAAGATCAACGGTTGACCTTAGAAATAATTCTGAAACCCTTCAGCAGCTATAATGAATCGTGCCTCATTCCCTTCACCATCTTATACCCACTTGGTTCAGGACACGGGCTATGTGTGTCAGTCCCCACTAGGCTGACTACGTCACACCTAGCCCAAGTAACGTTCTCTCGTCCTTTGGATTTCTAATTACTCTCATATTTTTAAGAGACTCATACTCTAAACATGTCATGCTCTGGCCAGAGGCTTTGAGTAACAATCCGACGATAGGCCTTGGGTATACATCTCCTCGCAAGGAGTGGTGAATCCTTTGTAGGCTGTTCAAACATCTTCGGGCACTTCGGCTTATACCCAACCATCCTGGGTCCACACCTCCTTGGAGATGCTTGCTTAAGATGTTAAAGTATAAGTCTCCATGACCAAGATGACTTGAACACCGCAAGTCAAAGGAACATCGCACTTAAGCTGCAGTAAGAACTTCACTGACATGTCTATATATAGATTACCATATGAAGTTTTACAGCCAGTCACTCCAATGAACTAGTTCCCTTAACTAGCATTCATGTTTATCTCCGGACATCCCAATGTCACCAGCCAGTGAGAATCAGCTGATTAGAGAATAACCCATGCTAGTCTCAACAGAATTGATAGTGTCCGTATTTATCAATTCATCGACTAGGGATATTTTCAATACTTCACAATTGCACATGTAGAGATAATCACTAGTTGTGATTCATCACAAATTCTCTCATGCTGTGAATTGTATTGCGGACATTCAGTAAATGAGTTTAAGATCCCAATCAAATACACAAACATGTATACTCAAATAGTGAATTTTCATTTATTAAAATAAATGATTACAATCATAAGGCGATTGCCTTAGGACACTTCTCTCATATTACTAACAAACTCCCACTTGGCCTAATGCCAATCGCTACGGTATCCAATACCACAGGCTCTAACATGACCCTCAAACTTGCTTTGAGGCAAGGCCTTAGTTAAAGGATCCGCTAAATTCCTTTCAGTGGGAATTTTCTCAATTTGTATATCATTCCTACTTATAATCTCTCTGATCAGATGATAGCGGCGAAGCACGTGTTTGGATCGCTGATGAGACCTTGGTTCCTTTGCTTGTGCAATAGCTCCATTGTTGTCGCAGTAAACCGGCACTGCTTCATCAATGGTTGGAACCACACCAAGTTCGGAGACAAACTTCTTGATCCAGACTGCTTCCTTTGCTGCTTCCGAAGCTGCGATATATTCCGCTTCCGTGGTAGAATCCGCTACGGTGTCTTGTTTGGAACTCTTCCAACTTATTGCGCCTCCATTCAAAGTAAATACGTATCCAGACTGAGATTTGGAGTCATCCTTATCTGTCTGGAAACTGGCATCTGTATACCCACGTATTACCATATCTCCTTCTCCATATATTAGGAACACATCCTTAGTTCTTCTTAAGTACTTAAGGATTGTCTTGACAGCCGCCCAATGATCCATTCCTGGATCCGACTGGTATCTGCTTGTGACGCTCAGAGCATACGATACATCGGGCCTTGTACATAACATAGCATACATGATAGATCCTATCGCGGATGCATAAGGAATCTTATTCATGCAAATCCTCTCGTCTTCTGTGCGCGGACACATAGACTTTGAAAGGTTGATCCCATGCCTGATGGGAAGGTAACCTTTCTTGGATTCCGACATGCTAAACCTTTTTAGCACTCGGTCTATATATGTAGACTGCGAAAGACCAAGCAACCGTTTTGATCTATCTCTATAGATTCTAATCCCAAGGATATAGGTTGCTTCTCCCAGGTCTTTCATGGAGAAAGTTTTGGACAACCAAATTTTAACTGTCTATAAGACTGATATATCGTTTCCTATAAGTAATATGTCATCGACATATAACACAAGAATACGACTGCACTCCACTAACCTTCTTGTACACACAAGGTTCGTCAGGATTTTGTGAGAAATCAAACTCTTTGATTGTCTCATCAAAACGGATGTTCCAGCTCCTGGATGCTTGCTTCAGTCCATATATGGATCGTCGAAGCTTGCATACTTTGGTTTTATCAACCGATGTGAAATCTTCAGGTTGTATCATGTATACATCCTCAAGCAGGTTTCCATTAAGGAAAGCTATTTTCACATCCATTTGCCATATCTCATAATCATAATGAGCTGCTATGGCAGGAGCATCCGAATGGATTTAAGCATAGCTACTGGCGAATAGGTTTCGTCATAATCAATTCCTTGTTTCTGACGATATCCTTTTGCCACTAATCTAGCCTTAAAGGTAACAACATTACCTTCCATGTCGGTTTTCTTCTTGAAACCCACTTGCACCCTATGGGCTTAATCCCTTCAGGTGGGTTAACCAAGTCCCATACTTGATTTTCGTACATGGAATCCATTTCCGACTTCATGGCTTCAAGCCATTTGTCCCTTTCTGAACTTTTCAGAACATCTTCATAACTGATAGGTTCGTCATCGCTTATGAGTAACACGTCGTTCGATTCACTTATGAGAAATCCGTATCTCTCTGGAATATTGCGTGTCCTATCAGACCTACGAAGAGGTGGTGTTGTTTTAGGTTCAACTGATAGCTCATCATTATGAGTTATTGGTTGTGGGTCTAGACTAGGTGTCTCTGTAATGTCTATTGGAGTTTCTTGAACTTCATCAAGTTCAATGCCACTCCCACTGTTTTCTTGTAAAAGAAATTCTTTTTCCAGAAATACAGCATGCCTTGAAACAAACACCTTTTGTTCCAAGGGATGATAGAATTGGTAACCCTTCGTTTCCTTAGGGTATCCAATAAATAGACATTTATCAGACTTAGCATCCAATTTGTCTGATACAGTCCGCTTCACATAAGCAGGACAACCCCATATCTTAAGGTGAGTTAAGTGAGGTTTCTTACTATTCCATGTCTCATATGGAGTAGTAGAGACTACCTTGGTCGGGACTCTGTTTAGCAAGTAAACAGCTGTCTTTAGTGCATAGCCCCAAAAGGATTTTGGAAGAGTTGCATGATTCATCATGACCTAACCATGTCCATCAAGGTTCGGTTGCGCCTCTCAGATACACCATTATGCTGTGGTGTATACGGCGGAGTCCATTGGGACAATATCCCATTGTCCCTAAGATAATCTTGAAACTCTTGACTTAAGTATTCACCACCCCGATCGGATCGAAGTATCTTAATACTTTTGCCAAGCTGTTTCTCTACTTCATTTCTGAACTCTTTGAATTTCTCAAAAGCTTCAGATTTGTGTTTCATCAAGAACACATACCCGAATCGTGAGTGATCATCGATAAAGGTAATGAAGTAGCTATAGCCTCCTTGTGCAAGAGTTGACATTGGTCCACATACATCAGTATGTATTAGACCAAGCAATTCTCCCACTGGATTACCTTTTCCGGAAAAGGGTAATTTGGCCATCTTGCCTTTTAAGCATGATTCGCATGTATCAAATGAACCGGGTTCAAATGATTCCAAAATTCCACATCGGTGTAATTTGGTCATGCGTTTCTTACTTACATGGCCAAGACGACAATGCCACGTGTAGGAGTCTATTCGATTATCTATTCGAGCACGTTTGTTGCTAACTTCGATATTGAAAACGTCACCGGATAAATCTAACGTGTAGATACCATTGCACAAAGTTCCATTCCCATAAAGAACGCCATTTAAAGTTATGTAACAACAATTGTTACTAAAAGTTAAATGATAACCCTTTTCATTCAAACATGAAATAGATACAATGTTCTTTATTAACGAAGGAACAAAATAACAATTATCCAATTCTAAGACACGTCCAGTAGGGAGCTTTAGCAAATATGTTCCGATGGCAACAGCAGCAATCTTTGCTCCATTTCCAACTCGCAAATTCGCTTCTCCTTTGACGAGTCTTCTTCTATTCCTTAGCCCCTGTATGTCATTACATATATGTGAGCTACACCCAGTATCAAGTACCCAGGTATTTGAGGAAATAGAGTGACATTCAATAACGAAGATACCTGAAGAGGATGGGGCATCGGATGCCTTCTTCTTCAAGGACTCAAGATAAACCTTGCAGTTTCTTCGCCAGTGACCCTCCTTGCCACATGATGGCAAGTGCCTTTTGGTTTCTTTTCAGTCTTTTTGGCCTTTTTCTTCTTTCCTTATTCTGTTCTTTGGCCTTCCTCTTAGAACCTTTCTTCGAGGAATCAACTAACAGTACGTCTTCTGATCCTGCTTTACAGAAGGCTCTACAGTCTTCAGCAGGTTGAGCAACTCAGGAATGGTAGTCTCCAGCTTGTTCATCCGATAGTTCATCACAAATTGTGAATAACTTTTGGGCAAACAATGCAGAATTAAGTCAATACTTAGTTCATGATCCATTGCAAAACCGAGTGTGCTCAGTCGCTCAATGTACCCCAACATCTTTAACACAAACTGTGAGCAGAAGTGCCTTCCTGCATCCTAGAGGTGAAGAGGAGTCTGGAGACTTCGAACCTTTCGGATCTCGCCTGCTCTTCGAACAACTCATGAAGATGGAAGATGATGGTATAAGCATTCATATGCTCATGCTGCTTTTGCAGCTCAGGTACCATAGAGGCTAGCATGATGCAACTCGCAAGTTCAGAATCGGTCAGTTGCACCCTCTGGAGGACGGTTGGGAAGGTGATCTTCAATGACATAAGCAAGCTTTTCTGCCTTGAGGACTATCCTCAGGTTTCGAAGCCAGTCCATGAGGTTTGGCCCAGTTAGTTTATTGGTGTCCAAAATGGAACGCAAATTTAGAGAAGACATGATCGAGTGATTATCCTAGAAATACAAATTGAGCTTATGTGAGAAGAAGAATGTATCAACATACATTAATAAAATCCTATTTATTTTTTCAAATTGAATAACCCTTTTTATCAATTCGGGAGATCGTAGGAACATCTCCAAATAGGTTGATATCCAACCATAGATAAGAACAACCATGGCTGTGGCCATCAAGTTATTCTTAGCTATGAAGGTAGGTAAATATACCGATTACATATCACATATATGTAACTATCACTTTATGCTATCAACTAATTGAATGTTTGCATAAATCATTGGGTTGTTAACTCATTAACAAGTATGCAACATTATACATAGCACCCAACTGCACCTCTCTTTACATCGACCTTGGCTGTGGCACAACAAATCGATGCTCCAAGCTTAAGGCTGACCCATTAATCAAGAAATAGTTTTAATATGGTTGGAGCTCATTCAACCGTTTAGTCAGGCTTGGATGTGTCCAACAACCAAAACTAAGGATTGACCTCTGACTCCAACTATATTATTCATAAACTAATTCCATGGTTTGAACATGTTGAGGTTCAAGCCGGGCATGGATGTGTCCATCAACCCAAACGAGAAACAAAACTCCGGTTCTAACCATATTAATGGAAGGTGTAGGCCTTAATATTTTGTAAGGGGTTTTGGGTCTCATCCTTTCTTTTCTAAGCACATTCATGACATTATGTCATGACTAACGATTTCCTTAATAAAGTATGTATGTGACTTAATTTATCAAGTCTCATTAATTGAATTAGGAACCGGATTTCCTAATTCTAATTTCATACTTTATTCAAGGAATTATTTTGGGAAACAATTTCCTAAATTGTCATAATCAATTTCGGAAATAATATGTTTAAGACTTTGATTTCTCTAAATCAAATCTTATTAAATTAAGAGACAGATTCCCTTAATTCAACCACATATTATTTTCATGAAAATCTCATTTAAGAAAACTCTATAGGAAACCATTTTCCTAATTAATTTTGGAGACAACAATATGTAAGAGCATCACCTCTTAAATCAAACTTCCAAGGTTTGATCGCATATTTTATTCATGGATTAATTAATTACAACAAATTATTTTCTAAGGGTGGCTCCCCGAGGCTCAGATACCCAAAGAAAAGTAATTTGTCGTAAATCCAATTTGGTCCGCTCCCCGAGGCGTAACCAAATTAAACATGACAATTTTATTCAAAATGGGAAATTAAATTACAACAACTAACTTTAAATTGGACGGCTCCCCGAGGCTCAATCCAAAATAAAGAATTTTGTTAATAATTTAAAACCAATTCGAATTTAATTGTCAATTAATGATCCATAAATTTGTCTAGACTTTCTTGAAAGAAAGTGCCCAAAATTGCGAGATTTCATAATAGGTTTTCAGAATAATTGTAAGTTTCTGGTACAAAGAAAACTTACATATTTCCAAAATTGGAAATTTCAAAATAGGAAATTTCCAAAATTGGAAAGTTTCCAAAGATGGGAAGTTTTCACAATTATCATAAAATTTCAGAAACTAGGATATTTCAAAAGTTTGCGAAATTTCATGAGGATTTCCAAACTTTGAAATTCCTAAATCTAAAATTTATCATAATTGGAAAGTTTCCATAATTGGAAAATTTTCCAAAATTGAGATCATGACAAAGTTTTCCGCAAAACAATTATATGATTATGTCGAACACTAACCGGCTCTGATACCACTGTTGGGACCGGGTGCATGTTGACAAGGATACGGGTTCGTAAATTTTAAAATATTTACGTGCAGCGGAAGAATTAGCATAAATAATTTCTCAAATTATTTTAACCACGTATCTAGCATGCGACCTTATGATGTGTGGACATGATCATAAATTAAAATTTTGCGAAAAGTAAACTAATTTACTTAGTACCTCGCGTAACTCGAAGTAAGGGACGAGATCCAACCGTAGCGTCCCTTGGAAGCTCCGCCTCTATTCGCGGCCACGCCGAGTTCTCTTCGGGATGACTTCGCAAAGCCACTAGTTTTGTGCCGACGAGAACTACTAGATTCTCCAAAGACACAACTAGAATATCAAGAGAGAGATATGGAAACTAACCACCAAGTAACGGAAACAAGATTCCGTGAAGGGAGGAAGGAGACGCGACCCGCTTCGTCTTGGTGGTGGCTCACGGCAAGGGAAGGTGGCGCCGGCCCTAGAGGGAGAAAGTGGCGCCGGTGGGCGCCGACCCTAGAGAGAGAGAGAGAGAGAGAATAAGGGAGAGAGAGAGAGAGCTTCTTAATCTCTTGATTAATTCGAATTCAAGGCTTGCCTTTGGTTCCTTTATATAGTAGCCTCTCCATTGCCAAGTCTCCCTTTTAACGGAATTAACGGAATAAATTTTCATAAGAAATTTATCTTATAAATTTTCTTATGAATTATTCCGTTATGCCAAGTTTTATTATAACTAACTTTATAATAAAACAAATACATCTCTCCTTTTAATTATGGAATAAAATTTGTATAAAATTTTCTTTTTATGAAAAAATCAATTCATAATTGATTTTATAAATTAAAATTAAACCAATTCATGGTTCATTTTAATTTCCATAAAAAAATAAATTTCTACAATTTTCTTTATATAAATTTCTTTATATAAATTAATTTATTTATCCATAATTTTATAAAACAAATCGCGCTTGATTTATTTTATAATTTAAACCAAATTAATTGGTTTCTCTCCTTGTGGTGGCCGGCCAAACCAAAGAGGGTGGGCACCCTCTTTGGCCGGCCACACCAAGCCATAACCTTCGCGAATTAAACTCATTTAATTCGCCCAATAAGCCTTCAAAAGACTTAGTCATTTTAAGCTTCCGTTGCGCCTCTGATTAATTCAGATTCAACTTATTTCTCTTGATTGGAAAATCCAATTTTTAACTCGTTTTAAATCGCTCGGATTACTCGTAGTGCGTGTGGCTAAATAGGCTTTCGATTTATGTTGGCCGTCTATAATTAACCAATTATAGAACGATCATGAGTGGCTCCTAGTAGTACATCATGATCCCCAATTAATCGAAAGATCAATGGTTGACCTCAAAAATAATTCTGAAACCCTTCAGCAGCTATAATGAATCATGCCTCATTTCCTTCACCATCTTATACCCACTTGGTTCAGGACATGGTCTGTTTGTGTCAGTCCCCACTAGGCTGACTACGTCACACCTAGCCCAAGTAACGTTCTCTCGTCCTTTGGATTTCTAATTACTCTCATGTTTTTAAGAGACTCATACTCTAAACATGTCATGCTCTGGCCAGAGGCTTTGAGTAACAATCCGACGATAGGCCTTGGGTATACATCTCCTCGCAAGGAGTGGTGAATCCTTTGTAGGCTGTTCAAACATCTTCGGGCACTTTGGCTTATACCCAACCATCCTGGGTCCACACCTCTTTGGAGATGCTTGCTTACGATGTTAAAGTATAAGTCTCCATGACCAAGATGACTTGAACACCGCAAGTCAAAGGAACATCGCACTTAAGCTGCAGTAAGAACATCACTGACATGTCTATATATAGATCACCATATGAAGTTTTACAGCCAGTCACTCCAATGAACTAGTTCCCTTAACTAGCATTCATGTTTATCTTCGGACATCCCAATGTCACCAGCCAGTGAGAATCAGCTGATTAGAGAATAACCCATGCTAGTCTCTACAGAATTGACAGTGTCCGTATTTATCAATTCATCGACTAGGGATTTTTTCAATACTTCACAATTGCACATGTAGAGATAATCACTAGTTGTGATTCCATCACAAATTCTCTTATGCTGTGAATTGTATTGCGGACATTCAGTAAATGAGTTTAAGATCCCAATCAAATACATAAACATGTATACTCAAATAGTGAATTTTCATTTATTAAAGTAAATGATTACAATCATAAGGCGATTGCCTTAGGACACTTCTCTTATATTACTAACAGACCCAACCAAGCCACGCCCCAATGAATTAAACTTATTTAATTCATCTATTAAGTCTTCAAAAGACTTAGCCATTTTACGCTTTCGATGCGTCTCTGAAAAATTCAGTTTCGACTTATCCTTTGGCTCCACCAAACCTAATCTCTCTTGATTGGAAAATCTAATTTTCAACTCGTTTTAAATCCCTCGGATTACTCGTAGTGCGTGTGACTAAATAGGCTTTCGATTTATGTTGGCCGTCTATAATTAACCAATTATAGAACGATCATGAGTGGCACCTAGTAGTACATCATGATCCCCAATTAATTGAAAGATCAACGGTTGACTTCAGAAACTATTCTGAAACCCTTCAGCAGCTATAATGAATTGTGCCCCATTCCCTTCACCATCTTATACCCACTTGGTTTAGGACATGGTCTATTTGTGTCAGTCCCAACTAGGCTGACTACGTCACACCTAGCCCAAGTAACGTTTTCTCGTCCTACGGATTCTAATTACTCTCATGTATTTAAGAGATTCATACTCTGAATATGTCATGCTCTGGCCAGAGGCTTCGAGTAACAATCCGATGATAGGCCTTGGGTATACATCTCCTCGCAAGGAGTGGTGAATCCTTTGTAGGCTGTTCAAACATCTTCGGGCACTTCGGCTTATACCCAATCATCCTGGGTCCGCACCTCCTTGGATATGCTTGCTTAAGATGTCAAAGTATAAGTCTCCATGTCCAAGATGACTTGAACACCGCAAGTCAAAGGAACATCGCACTTAAGCTGCAGTAAGAAAGTCACTTGGTTATCAGGAGACGATCAGTAGCCTAAAAAAGTCACTGTATACCCCCTGATCGGTCACCAGACCGATCAGACATTGCTGGATCGGTCAGACCGATCCACGAGGGAACTCAATGCCAACTTCCCTGATCGGTCACCAGACCGATCAGACATTGCTGGATCGGTCACCAGACCGATCCACGAGGGAACTCCGTGCCAACTTCCCTGATCGGTCACCAGACCGATCCAGTCAAGGCCAAACCCACTCTAAGTCAAGAGAAATGGCTCCCAGCCTCCCCTGACTCGTGCTCAGTCCCTCGGACCAAGACTCCGTGCCCAGTTTCACTCACCGGGACTTCAACCTAGCCCTCCAAGCTAGGACCTAGTTTCACTCACCAGGATTTCAACCTAGCCCTCCAAGCTAGGACCTAGTTTCACTCACTAGGATTTCCATCACCTAACCCTCCAAGCTAGGACTTTTCACACCTAGCCCTCCAAGCTAGGACTTTTCCACACCTAGCCCTCCAAGCTAGGACTTTTTCACACCTAGCCCTCCAAGCTAGGACTTTTCCACACCTAGCCCTCCAAGCTAGGACTTTTTCACACCTAGCCCTCCAAGCTAGGACTTTTTCACACCAAGCCCTCCAAGCTAGGACTTTTTCACACCTAGCCCTCCAGGCTAGGACCTGACCCTCCAAGCCAGGGTTTCATCAACCTAGCTCTCCAAGCTAGAAATGCCTAGTCCCACTAGGACTTAATCCCAATCATCTCATCAGCCTAAACTAAAATCGGTGTCAACACCAAAACAACAATCAGGGTCAGACTGTATCAACAGATATGACCCCTCTAGCCCCATCAGGTGGCTTTCTAGGCCATGCCCTACGGTCTTCCCACACCCGGCGGTGGATTTTTACCTTCTCCAGATTTCAAACCCTAGACCTCCGGGACAAGTACTAAAGTTCATTGAATCTGGTAGCCAAGTGAGTCACGCTCACTTGGCAACCAGGATTGTCTTTTATTGTAACGACCCGGCCCATTTGGCGACCCCCTTATTTTTCTGTGAGTCGTCGACCGTCGACCGTGCCGTTACCTTACTAGGTCTTCCCACCCCTGGCAAGTGGATTTTTGCCTTCCTCAGAATTCGAACTCTAGACCTCCAGGCTAAGTACTAGAGTTTATGAATCCTGATAACCAAGTGAGCGCGCCCGATGAAAGTTGGCATGGAGGCAAGCCATGGGCTTGTGTGCGCATCCGAGGGACCATGGATATAGCAGGGACGATGAGCCGAGGGAAGCAGACTTCGAGGCGTACGTAAAGGATGACATGGAGGCAAGTCGAGGGCTTGTGTGCGCATCTAAGGGACGAGGGCTTGAAGGCAACAGGTCGAGGTTGCTGGAGTAGGGATGATGAGCCGAGGGATGCGGACCTCGAGGCATGCGTGAAGGATGACATGGAGGCAAGCCGAGGGCTTGTGTGCGCATCTGAGGGACGGGAGCCGAAGACGAAGAGGGTGCGAAGGCAACAGATCGAGGCTGCTAGGTGAAGAGTCAGCTGAGTCGTGAGGGTACGAGTGTTGAGTGAAATGTACTCAGGAAATCCTAGTGTTCGAGTGCTGAGAGAAAGGTACTCGGGAAGGGAAACCTTAGGTGTAGAGGTGGATCAGTCGACTGGTGCCAAGGCAGTCGACTGATGCATACCACAGAAAGATCAGTCGATTGGTAATGGACCAGTCAACTGGTGGTCAGTTGACTTCCCCTGGAGTAGTCGACTGATGTGGTTGGAGATTCGAACGTTAAACTGTAACGGTCGAATTTGAGTGGGACCAGTCGACTGGTAGTGGTCATTTTAGCCAAGAGCACTATTTAAAGGGGCTCGGTTTGGCTGAAATTTCTTGACAAAATTGGCTTTGGTTAGATGCCATTTAGTAGTCTTTGTGCTAAAAGGTGTTGCTCGGGTTGTGGCATAGTTTCTCCACCCACAAGGAGCTACACGAGTTAGCTGGAGGGCATTCGGAGAGTCATCCACCGACGGATCGGGATCGTCCACCTTACGGACAATCGTGGAGTAGGAGCTATTGATGCAGTCTGGCCGTGATTGTTGTTTTGGAGTTGACATCAATTTTAGTTAAGTTGATTATGATGATTATGATTAAGTCCTGGTCGGGGATCAGGCATGGTATGGAAAATCCTAGCTTGGAGGGCTAGGTGTTGGAAAATCCTAACCTGGAGGGTTAGGTGTTGAAAATCCTAGCTTGGAGGGCTAGGTGTGTGAAAAGTCCTAATTCAGAAGAGGTGGGTGAAAAGTCCTAGCTTGGAGGGCTAGGTGAAAAGTCCTAACTTGGAGGGTTAGGTGAAAAGTCCCATCTTGGAGAGTTAGGTGAAAAAGTCCTGGCTTGGAGGGTCAGATCCTAGCTTGGAGGGCTAGGTTTAGAAAGTCCTAATCCGGAAGAGTTAGGTGAAAAGTCCTAGCTTGGAGGGCTAGGTGAAAAGTCCTAACATGGAGGGTTAGGTGCAAATTCCCAACTTGGAGGGTTAGGTGAAAAATCCTTAGCTTGGAGGGCTAAGGTGGATGAAACCCTAGCTTTGAGGGCTAGGTTGGAGCCCCTGGATCGGTCTGATCATGACCTGATCAGTCTGGTGACCGATCAGGAGGTTTCCTGATCGGTCCGGTGATCGATCAGGAGGTCTGGACTGCGAAGCTCAAAAATTGCCCGATAAAGGGGTGGATTGGTCGGGTGATCGATCCACAACCTGGGATCGGTCTGGTGATCGATCCAGGAGAGTCCCAAAGAAATCGTGATTTCTAATTGAGCGTTGGGGACCGATCAGGACGGAGCCTGATCGGTCTGGACCCAACCTGATCGGTCTGGTGACCGATCAGGAGGCTCCCTGATCGGTCCGGTGACCGATCACTTTAATTCAAAATGCACTGTCAGACACTCTGATCGCGTCTGAACGTATCCGATTCTCTGCGCTTAACTTCTGATTCTTGATTTACTGAGTGATATGATGTTTTAATACTCTGATCAAGCTGCAGGTGACAGGGAAGGATTCAAACACTCAAGGAGAAGTCAATGGAGGCTTTCCTTGGAGTAGGTTTGCCCGTTTTCCATCTCAGGTTGCAACGGCTTGAGCTGCAGACTGGAGCTGCTGACTGGAGCTTGGCTGAGGGGAGCTCAGGAAGTCCAGGGAGGGCTCAGTGGTAGCTGGCGTTGGTAGGGAAGCAGCTGGAGGTTGCAGGAGATGCTGTCACCTGGTGCTGAGTGGAGAAACAAAAGGGCGGAAAAGGCTTCGTTGAAGTAGAGTTCTAGAGTTCACGAACTGAGTTCTTGCTGCGCCTTAGTGTTCTCCACATCTTGCTTGCGTGTTCTGAAGTTCCATCATCTTGTGCAAGCAACTACAATCTGTGAAGCAACCATTCATTACTTGAGCGCTTGAAGGAGGGAACAAGAAGCTCCGAGTCCAACAGCGAGAAGACACGAGGAGAGGGCTCTTGCGTGAGATCGTCGCTGGGTGGAGCTCTAAGGGAGCTTGCTGTGTTCTTGTCTTTGCTAAGTGCTAAGTAAGATCTTTCTCGTTGTTTCATTGTGCTTAAACATATATCTGTGATTGAAACGCTGTGGAGAGGTTTCTCCACCGAGAAGAGGTTGCTTTCTATCCGGTGATAACCGGGGCTTGATCTGCCGACGATCAAGGGATCGCCCACCTTAAGGGCACGCCAAGGAGTAGGGGCAAGTTATCCCCGAACCTTGTAAACCCTCCTTGTTAGCGATCTTGCTTGTTGTGTTTGTTTGCCTTCGTTTTCTATTTTTGTTTTCTGCATTTCTTTGTTTCCATTGTTTCTTCCGCTGTGCTACTGATAAGGTTGAGTGCAGAAATTTGATAAGTGCCAAAGGTCAATGTGTTTGGCTATATTCACCCCCCCCTCTCTAGCCATTCGGGTTCCAACAAGTGGTATCAGAGCTTGGGGCTCTATTTTTGCGGATTAACAATCGAGAGCTACATCCATGGCATTGAGGGAAGGCTTCTCCACCACCCGACCTCCATTCTTCGATGGCGCTGATTTCCAATATTGGAGATCGAAGATGGAATATTACTTAAAGATGGACATCAACACTTGGTTTGCGGTGAAGGAGGGATTCACCCCTCCTAAGGATGATGAAGGCAAAGAACTCGAATCATGGCGGTGGACAGCCGAACAAACTCGGAAGAGTGAAGCCGACGCGAAGGCGGTCGTCACTCTACAATGCGGCATGAACAAAGACCAACTCATCAAGGTTGGTCCTTTCACAAGTGCAAAGGACTTGTGGAACAAGCTCATCGAACTTCATGAGGGCACACGAGATTCAGGAATCGCCAAGAGGGACTTGTTCCTCAATCAACTCCAAAATCTCTCCATGAAGGAGAATGAAACGGTAAGTGAGCTCCATAGCCGGTTCAAGGAAATCCTCAATGGGCTTCATTCGATTGATGAAAAGGTCGAGAATCGCGACCTTGTGAGGTATGTACTAAAAGCCTTTCCAAGGAATGCTTTGTGGTCATCCATGGTGGATGCCTACAAAGTATCCAAGGATTTATCCATTGTTAAGTTAGATGATTTGTTTTGTGAAATGGAATTGTATGAAATGGCTAACAAAGGCCCCAAGGAGAAGGGGATTGCTTTAGTTGCAGGGGATCGGTCAAACAAGAAGAAGAAGGAGAAGAAGAAGGAGAAGGAGGTCTCTTCATCTTCATCCTCTTCCGAATCCGAGTCCGATTCCGAGGAAGATGGCAGCGGCTCTTCTTCCTCCGAGATGGCAAATTTTGTGAGAAGAATGATGAGAAGGGGTCGACGCTTCAAGAGTAGAGGTAACTCTAGTGAAGCTAAACTTGATAAGACTAATGCATCTTGCTTTGAGTGTGGTAGGAAAGGGCATTTCAAGAATGAATGTCCAAAACTAAAGAAGAAGAAGGAGAAATCCAAAAAGAAAGAAGAAAAATTCAAGAAGGCCTTGAAGGCCACTTGGGATGAGTCATCCTCAAGCTCATCCGATGAAGAGAAGGAGGAGAAGAGCACAAGACATGTGGCACTCATGGCATTTGGAGATCAAGAGAGCAGTGATGAATCATCCAACTCATCAAACTCGACTTCATCATCATCGGATGATGAAGAGGTAACTTCTCCCGAACTTGAAAAGTGTTATAGAGCAATTGCATGTTTAACTAGAATGCTTAAGAAGTCAAAAAATAAGGTTAAAGCATTGCAATTAGAAATTGATCAATTGAAATTATCTAGGGATGATAACATTGATGATTTGCATGTTGAATTGTTAGAGGATGAGATTAAGTCTTTAAAACTTGAGGTTGAAATTTTGAAATCCTCTAAGGTTGAGGATGTAAATGGTTTGCATGATGAGTTGCTAGTAGAAGAAAACCAATCATTAAAGAGTGAAGTTGAGAGACTCAAGAATATTGTTGAGAAGTTCTCAACTAGCTCTAAAACCCTAAACATGATCTTGAATGCCCAAAGGGCAGTCTACAATAGGGCCGGTATTGGTTACCGTCCCAAAGAACCCTCATTCGTATCCTTGATGTCTTGGACTGATATGAGACAATCTAGGACACCCAAGGGTCAAAAGAAAGTTGTCAAGGCATGGGTGCCTAAGACATGTTTAGTTGACGCTTTAGGTCCCAAGGTTTGGGTACCTAAAGCTTCTATTTTTTGAATTGTGTAGGTTATGATTGAGGGGGACCATCTATCAACTTGGTTCGTTGATAGTAGATGCTCCAAACACATGACTGGGGATAGATCATTGTTTACCACACTTCACATGAAAAGTAGAGGTAATGTTTCATTTGGTAACAATGGTAGTCTTAAGGTCATAGTGTTGGATCGAGAAAACCGATAGAGGGGGGGTGAATATCGGAAATCGTTTTTCGGAAAACTTAGAGCAAGTACGCAGCGGAAATTAAAAATCACAACACAGAGACACAGTCGATTTTACTTGGTTCGGAGCCTGTGTCGACTCCTACTCCAAGGCCCACGGTCGTTGACCGTTTACTTTGGGCAATTCTATATAGTGTGCAAAATAGTTTACAAATAATTATTATAGAATTAAGTACAGTTAACTTTAAATAGCTCTTTTACCGACGTCCGGGGTAGATCGACTTTTTCGGAGTAGCGGGACGTCGTCGGCTCGAGTTGGAAGGATTTCGAGGCGAAGCGCGAGTGCAGAAGAGCGTAGAAGAGTTGATCGGAAGTTGTGTCCTGAAGCCTTGGTCGAGGGTCCTTTATATAGGGCCTGGGGGCGCCCGGGACGTCGGGGGCGCCCCTCACGTGGCGTTTGATCCGGTTGGATCTCGGTCACCGTCTGATCCCTTCCTTCTCGGGATAGATGTTGACTGGGGCGCCCGGAGCGCTCGGGGCGCCCGGGTTGACTGGGTCAAACACTTATCCTTTAGGCTTCGCTAGGGCTGCTTCGATGCTTTGTTATTGGGGGCGCCCGAGACGCTGGGGGCGCCCGGGAGCACGGGGGCGCCCGCAGGATGCACTGTCGAAGCTTGCTTCTGATTTGTGTGTTTTGTGTTCACCTTGGGGGCGCCCGGGACACTCTGGGAGCCCTGGTCAGATGTTGACTCACTCCTTTGAGGCCCTCTGAGCTGCCTCGTTCCTTCGGTCCTGCATCCAGGGTTAGTCCAAAACACAAAAAAACATTAAGTGGTTAGTTTATACAGCCTTAGCTGTCTTGGTTCTGACTTTGGGTCTCCAAAATGGAGCCCTAGGTCGAACTGACGCCTACTGTTCCTTCGACGGGGAACGCGCCCTCACCTACTCCTCTCGGGAGAATGTACCTGATGCCAACCGTTCCTTTGGTTGGACTTTTGCCTGACGGTCCTTTGCCAGGTCTTGGATACTGGCAGCCCTTCGTCAGTTGCCTAGCAGTCCTTCGCTAGGGCTTTGATACTGGCAGTCCTTCACCAGTTGCCTAGCAGTCCTTCGCTAGGGCTTGGTAACCTAGCAGCCCTTCGCTAGGTGCCCAGCAGCCCTTCGCAAGGTCTTTGATGACTAGCAGCCCTTCGCTAGTTGCCTAGCAGTCCTTCGCTAGGAATTGATGACTTGCAGCCCTTCGCTAGTTGCCTAGCAGTCCTTCGCTAGGACTTGGTGACTAGCAGCCCTTCGCTAGTTGCCTAGCAGTCCTTCGCTAGGGCTTTGAATCCTGGCATTCCTTCGCCAGGTGCCTAGCAGCCCTTCGCTAGGACTTTTTATGCACACTCAGTGAACAATGTTAGATCACAAATAGTACTTAACTTTGAATCCTTTGCCAATATCAAAACAAGGTTCGATATGGTGCTTTCTGCACCAACAATCTCCCCCTTTTTGATTTATGGCAACACAATTCAATGTTAAGTAAAAACTTAAAATATTTAATAAAAGAAGGTAAAAACACAATGAAGTATAGGAAAAAAACACAATGAAGTATATAAAAAAATTATCAAATTTTTTTTTTCATATCCCCCTAAAACCCTGAATACTTGCAAAATACTTAACTTTGACCTTTCCTCCCCCTTTGACATATATCAAAAACAAACATGGGTGTTTAAGGTATCTAACAGGGATTTTTCAGTTTTCCTAAGTGCTTCATGTCTTTAACAAAGTGTTTTTCAAAAAATGTAGTAAAAGCATTTTCACTAACAAAACTTGTTTCAAATTTTAGGCAAAATTTTTCAAAATTTAGGCAAAATTTTGAAGCTAGATTTCCCTTAAACAAAGTTTTAAATTTTGAGAATTGGGAATAAATTTGTTTTTTTTTAAAAAACTTTGCTTGGAGATACTTTGTGTATTTTGAAAAACAAAATCTTTAAAAAGAATTTCTAGACAAGTTTTTCATTAAAACAAAATTTTGCCAAATTTTTTTTTTAAAATCTTTGCTCAGGCACACTAAGAAATTCATCTTTGCTTTTTGAAAAGAGAAAGCTTTTGAAAAACATTTTGATTTTGAACAATTTGAGCTCTTTCTCTCCTTAGCTGTTTATTAATAAAGAAATATATTTTGAAAGAAGTCTTAAGAGAGAAAATTTGTGTATCAGAGCCTATGAGTTTTGAAAATATAAAAATACTTAGCATAATTCTTGAAAGCATAGCAAAAAGCTTTAAATTGCACCAGCAAAACTTCACTTAAGAAAAGTATTTTGTATGTGTAGGCAAGTTTTTAGAAAATTCACGTACTTAGAATACTATTCCTTAGAAAAGTATTATGCATGAAAATATATGATTTTAAAAAAATATTCAATAATTCTTTTAATTTAATCTCCCCATAAACTTGACCCAGTCCTAGGAAGCTTGTTGACTACAAGCGATCTTCCTCTGAGTTTTAGGGTTTGATTTAAATTATAAGAATTATCTAATAACTTCAAAGCAAATAATTATTAAAAATAATTCCAGAAATTCTTTTGACTCAAACTCCCCCTAAATTTAACACATCCTAGGAGTCCTTGTAGATCATGAAGTGGACCTTCCTTTGTGTCTTTAGGGTTTATTAAAATCAAAAGAATAATTTTATATAACCTTCTGAGTATGATGATTTTCAAGGAGATACATTTTTGAAAACATAACTTGAAGTGATAACACAGTTTAAAAAAAAACATTTTGAAAAAATGATAATTTTTCAAACAGATAGTAGTATACGAAGGTTGATGATAATAAGATTTAGAACATAAGGTTTTTTTTAAAAAGAATTTAAATTTTTCGAAAAGTATTAAAAGAAACTCCCCCTGTATCCGACACAGTCTGATTTTTATCTAAGTTCCTTAAGGGAGATCAGTGTTGACCAGGTTTGACTATGTGGGCTAGGGTTGACTATTTTGACCAAATCAGAATAAGCCCTAGACTCTATTTATTGTGATATTTGACAAAAAAATATGATAAATGAAGAAGTAGGGTACAGTACAATAAATTAAAAATTAGAGGTAAGTTTGAATAATTTTTGCAAACTTTTTCATTTAAAAGGATAGTGAATCATGCTTTTAGGTCCTAGATGTCTCACCCAGTTCTACGTGGTCAAACATGTTAACCTTATGGGTTGTGTGAGATAAATATTTAATTTTTACAAAAAATGGTTAATTTTGAAACATTAAACCTTAGTTAAAAAAAATGATTTTTGAGGATTTTGAAATTAATTAGAATTTTAACTTTGAATTTTAAAAGTTAGTTAAATTAAATTTGAATGTTAAAAGTCAGATGAATTAAATTTGAATTTGATTGAATTAAATTTAATTTATTAAGATTCAATTGAATTTAATTGATCAGATTTAATTGATTTGATTGAATTTAATTGATTTAATTAATATTTGATTTAATTGAATTAATTAAGATTTGATTTTGATTTAATTGAATTAATTTTAGTTTGATTAATCTGAATTAGTTGGTTGGGTTGGACTCAACTTTTAGGTCCTAAGCATCTCACCCATTTCTAAGTGACAAAACAGGATATCCTTAACTATTTTGTGAGATGCATATTTTAATAGAAGGATTTATTTTGAAAAGACCATGATTAATTTTGAAAAGTTAAATTAATTTTTTAAACCCAATTTAAATTTGTTTTGAAAAGAGATATTTGAATCTAAAATTAACTGAAAATTTGTGTTAGATTCGAATTTAACAAAGAGTAAATTGAATTTGAATTTCAAAAATTGGCTTCCAGGTCTTGGCGAGGCACAAGGCCTTCTTTGGCCGTAGCTTTATTGGATCATCAACCCTTTCCTAGACAAAGCCTTTTAGTGAAATTTCATCTTCAAAATTACTTTTTGGTAGATTCTGGTCTAACTAGTTTGGGTCTTGGATCGGTAGCTTCGGCTAGTTCCGCCAAGATGGCTTCCCTAACGTACTATCATCTCACCGCCACCCAATACTATGTTGTCAAATTTCAGTTAAGTTGGTTCAGTCCTTACACTAACCAATCCTAATTCTAAGCAGAAAAATAAAAAGAAACACATAATTAAAACAACCAATTATCTAAGTAAGGTCACAATTGGAGTAATACTCCGGATTTTCGAAATCAGCAAGATTATGAATTAAATTTTCTAACTTATTGACCTTATGTTTTAGGGTTTCATTTTCTTGTTTTAATTTTTTGAAGTTTGCTTTAATTAACTTACATGAATCAATCACATTATTTAAGGTAAATAATGGATTTTCAAAAACTGTAAATTTACCTTTGTCGATTGTTTGTGCGGCATTCTTGGTAGCTCTTTTATCTGTGCATTCACGTTGGTAATGCCCGAACTCCTGGCACTTGAAGCATTGGATGCGACTTTTGTCTCTTCGTGCTTTTGGAACTGGTTCCTTTGTCACCATTGGTGGCGTCGTTTGAATCTTACGAGTAGGACACTCACTTTGGTAGTGCCCTCTCTCCCTGCATGTGTAACAAATTACATGATTTTTAAAATCTGATTTTGCACTTTTACCTTTTGGTTCCTTATTGGGAATCTCCCCCTTGATTCTTGCCGCCTCGGATTTAGACTCATCTTCCGATTCCGTGTCTGAGTCGGACTCGGGTACTGGTTGAAGCTCTTTCTTTGGTGGTTCTTTTGGAGTTATCCCTGCAATGGAATTTATACCTTCCTCGACCATTACGATATCTGTTTGATTATTTAATTCAAATTTTGAAAAGAATTCAAAACTAGTTACCGTCTCAGTCAATTCGTCGTCTGATTCTGGTTCAACTTTGGATTCGGTTTCAGACTCTGACTCGGCTGTTTGTGCTTGGACCGAAAGGGCAAGATAACTTACTTGATCTTCTTCTTCATTTGAGATCTCTTGATGAAGATTAATCAATTTTTCTCAGATTTCTCTAGCACATCTGCATGGACCTACTAGCTTGAGTTACTCCTTGGTTAGGCCACATTGTAGGATTGTAGTTGCCCTTGCATCTGTCTCAATTTGATTGAGGGTGTGTTCATCCAGTTTGTCCCACTCGATTGATGACTCCTCTTTTACGGGTAACGAGAATCCCATTTGGATGATCTGCCATAAGTCCATGTGGGCCTTCAGAAGGGACTCCATTTGACATTTCCAAAACGTGAAGTTCTCGCCGGAGAATAGTGGTGGACGTGCACTGTTCCACTCTTGGTTGGCCATTTAATATAAACCTTGCACACAAACAAAATAACAAAAAATTATACCAAGACTTGGTCTTGGACTAGTAGTGCGGGAGAAGGGAAGAAATAGCTCAAAATAAATGTTGCACGAATTTCGAGACAGAAATAATAAAAACAATTTATGACAAATTAATTTTATCAATTCTAATTAATGATGAAAAAAAAATTTGCTCGAATTAAGGTAGCACGAATTTCGAGGAAAATATTAAAATAATAATAAAAAAAAGTTTGTGACAAATTTTCAAAAATTGTTCGTTTTATTAATTTTGACTTATAGTGAAAAAATGAGAATTCAAAATTGAAAAAGGCGTAAAGATCGAGTGGTATTGATTAACTAAAAAGAAAAGGAAATAATATTAAAAATTTTGTAAATCCGAAAAACTTTCAAACTGGTGGTTGCACCAAGTTTGAACTACCCCGCTCTGATACCACTTGTTGGATCGAGAAAACCGATAGAGGGGGGGGGGGTGAATATCGGAAATCGTTTTTCGAAAAACTTAGAGCAAGTACGCAGCGGAAATTAAAAATCACAACACAGAGACACAGTCGATTTTACTTGGTTCGGAGCCTATGTCGACTCCTACTCCAAGGCCCACGGTCGTTGACCGTTTACTTTGGGCAATTCTATATAGTGCGCAAAATAGTTTACAAATAATTATTACAGAATTAAGTACAGTTAACTTTAAATAGCTCGTTTACCGACATCCGAGGTAGATCGACTTTTTCGGAGCAGTGGGACGTCGTCGGCTCGAGTTGGAAGGATTCCTAGGCGAAGCGCGAGTGCAGAAGAGCGTAGAAGAGTTGATCGGAAGTTGTGTCCTGAAGCCTTGGTCGAGGGTCCTTTATATAGGGCCTGGGGGCGCTCGGGACGTCGGGGGCGCCCCCCACGTGGCGTTTGATCCGGTTGGATCTAGGTCACCGTCTGATCCCTTCCTTCTCGGGATAGATGTTGACCGGGGCGCCCGGAGCGCTCGGGGCACCCGGGTTGACCGGGTCAAACACTTATCCTTTAGGCTTCGCTGGGGCTGCTTCGATGCTTTGTTATTGGGGGCGCCCGGGACGCTGGGGGCGCCCGGGAACACGGGGGCGCCCGGGAGCACGGGGGCGCCCGCAGGATGCACTGTCGAAGCTTGCTTCTGATTTGTGTGTTTTGTGTTCACCTTGGGGGCGCCCAGGACACTCCGGGCGCCCTGGTCAGATGTTGCCTCACTCCTTTGAGGCTCTCTGAGCTGCAGACACTCGTTCCTTCAGTCCTGCATCCAGGGTTAGTCCAAAACACAATAAAACATTAAGTGGTTAGTTTATACAGCCTTAGCTGTCTTGGTTCTGACTTTGGGTCTCCAAAATCGAGCCCTAGGTCGAACCGACGCCTACTGTTCCCTCGACGGGGAACGCGCCCTCACCTACTCCTCTCGGGAGAATGTACCTGATACCAACCGCTCCTTTGGTTGACTTTTGCCTGACGGTCCTTTGCCAGGTCTTGGATACTGGCAGCCCTTCGCCAGTTGCCTAGCAGTCCTTCGCTAGGGCTTTGATACTGGCAGTCCTTCGCCAGTTGCCTAGCAGTCCTTCGCTAGGGCTTGGTATCCTAGCAGCCCTTCGCTAGGTGCCCAGCAGCCCTTCGCAAGGTCTTTGATGACTAGCAGCCCTTCGCTAATTGCCTAGCAGTCCTTCGCTAGGACTTGATGACTAGCAGCCCTTCGCTAGTTGCCTAGCAGTCCTTCGCTAGGACTTGGTGACTAGCAGCCCTTCGCTAGTTGCCTAGCAGTCCTTCGCTAGGGCTTTGAATCCTGACATTTCTTCACCAGGTGCCTAGCAGTCCTTCGCTAGGGCTTTTTTTGCACACTCAGTGAACAACGTTAGATCACAAATAGTACTTAACTTTGAATCCTTTGCCAATATCAAAACAAGGTTCGATATGGTGCTTTCTGCACCAACACATAGGAATAGGAGACATTCAAATATCCAAATGTCTTAGAATTTCAAATGTCCTTCTAGTCAAGGGGATGAAATTTAATCTCCTATGTGTCAGTCAATTGTGTGACATGGGTTATACAATTGATTTTCAGCCAAGTCAATGTCTAGTTAGACGACATGACACTTTGGACACGGTACTAGTAGGAACAAGAGTAGACAATATCTATCAAGTTTCTTTTAAAAGTGCTACTAATATTTCTGCTAAGTGTTTCATGTCAAAAGAAGAAGAGTCCACCCTTTGTCACCGGAGGCTAGCACATGTGAACATGAAGAACATCCGAAAGTTGGCCAACAAGGGGTTAGTTCGTGGCTTACCAAGCATCAAGTACGAAAAAGACAAACTTTGTGATGCATGTCAAATGGGTAAGCAAACAAAATCTGCACACAAAGGTAAAAGCGCTATAAGTACTTCTACTGCATTAGATTTACTTCACATGGATCTATTTGATTGTAGTACTATCATATCATTGAATGAAAGTAGATATTGCTTTGTGATCATTGATGATTTCACTAGATATACATGGACTTACTTTTTAAAATATAAGGACCAAACCTTAGATGTTTTCATTTCTTTTTGTAGGAGGGTAGAAAATGAGAAATCATTAACAATTAAGACAATTAGAAGTGATCATGGAGGTGAATTTCAAAATCAGAGATTTTTAAAATTTTGTCAGGATAGAGGGTATAGACATGAGTTCTCTACTCCTAGAACACCACAACAAAATGGTATTGTAGAGAGGAAGAACCGTGTTCTACAAGAGGCTGCACGAAGCATGCTTAATGAGTACTCACTCCCGAGTTACTTATGGGTCGAAGCTGTAAATACAACTTGCTATGTGCAAAACCGGGTCCTCATTCATAGGTTTTTAGGAAAGACTCCCCATGAGCTTTGGTTTGGGAAACCACCTATAGTTAAACACCTTCGGGTGTTTGGTTGTAAGGTGTTCATTCTAAACACCAAGGACCACCTTGGAAAGTTCATGGCAAAGGCTGATGAAGGGATACTAGTCGGGTACTCTCTTGTTAGCAAAGCCTATCGAGTCTACAACGAGAAGTCTAGACTGGTTGAGGAGTCTTCTGATGTTGTATTTGAAGAAATTCCAAAAGTCAATGGTCAACCAGAAGATGAAGTCCAATTCGAGCTTAGGAGACTAAGTTTGAATGAAAGTCCAAATGTTGCTGATGGTGATGAATCCGATGACGGTGAGCTTAGACAATCCATAGATTAGCCGGATCCTGAGGCTGAACATGTGTCTAGTGAGCCCATTCACGAAGCACCACCAACACCAAGGCAAACTAGATTAGCTTCTAGTCATCCCTAAGACCAAATTGTTGGAGACATCCATCATGGGGTTAGAACTAGATCATTCTTCCAGAATGAGGTTAATGAAGTTGCCCTAATTTCCGAAATTGAACCTAGAAAAATTGATGAAGCATTAAATGATCCTGATTGGATTATTGCAATGCAAGATGAACTAGGTCAATTCGAAAGGAGTCAAGTTTGGGACTTAGTCCCTAGACCTAAGAAGACCACCATTATTGGAACCAAATGGGTCTTCAAAAACAAATTGAACCATAAGGGAGAAATCATTAGAAACAAGGCACGCTTGGTAGCCAAGGGCTATAGTCAAGTTGAAGGCCTTGATTATGATGAAACCTATGCTCCCGTGGCACGATTAGAATCCATTCGATTGATGCTAGCATTTGCAGCACATCGTGGCTTCAAATTATACCAAATGGATGTCAAATCGGCCTTTCTAAATGGTCTAATAAGAGAAGAGGTCTACGTCGAACAACGACCGGGGTTTGAGAATTCCGAATTTCCAAACCACGTGTTTAAGCTCAAAAAGGCACTTTATGGCCTTAAACAAGCACCCCGGGCTTGGTATGAGCGGTTGTCGACATTCCTAATTGAGAAGGGCTTCATTAGAGGCCAAATAGACCCTACACTATTTCTACGAAGAGATGGTGACAATATTTTTGTAACCCAAATATATGTCGATGACATAATTTGTGGCTCAAACAATAAGGGCTATTTAAATGAGTTCATTGGACACATAGAGAGTGAATTTGAAATGAGTCTAGTGGGAGAGTTGACTTTCTTCCTTGGACATGAAATCAAGCAAACTCGCGATGGTATCCATGTGCACCAATCAAAGTATACACAAGAAATGCTTCGAAAATTTAACATGAGTGATTCAAAAGAGTTAACCACTCCCATGGCTACAAACACAAGATTAGATAATGATGAGAGTGGTAAACCCGTTGATTTAACTCAATATCGAAGCATGATAGGTAGTTTGCTTTACCTCACAGCTAGTCGACCGGATATCCTATTTGTTGTGGGTATGTGCGCTAGGTATCAAGTGTGTGCCAAGGAATCTCATTTGATCGATGTTAAGCAAATTTTGAGATATCTCAAAGGCACAATTGAAGTCGGTCTATGGTACCCCCGTACCGAATCATTTGATTTAATTGGCTATACGGATTCCGACTATGCTGGATGTAAGTTGGACCGGAAGAGCACAAGTGGGGGTTGCCAATTCTCAGGTTCATCCTTAGTGAGTTGGTCAAGTCGGAAGCAACATTGTGTTGCTCTCTCCACGACCGAGGCAGAATACATCGCCATGGGAGAGAGCGTATCGCAATTGTTGTGGATGATACATACTTTAGAGGACTATGGATTGAGTTACAAGGGTGTGCAAGTGTTATGTGATAACATTAGCACAATTAACCTAACCAAGAATCCAGTCCATCATTCTAGGACTAAACATATTGAAGTGCGTCACCACTTCATTAGAGATCAAGTGGCTAGGGGAGAAATTGTACTCTCACATGTAGAGTCCAAATCAAACCTAGCTGACATTTTCACTAAACCACTCCCCGAAAATGAATTTAGTTTCCTATGACGGGAGTTGGGAATGTGTCGCGCTTCATAGTTTTCCTAAATGCTTACAAAACCCTTCATAATTATTTCGAATTGTTGGGAAACAATTGGGTAACTTTGGGGACATCTCACACAAACTATAAGGTTTACCAAAACATTTTTGTTTGCTAGAAATGGGGTGAGATGTTAGGATCAACTCAATTTCTCAAAATGTCAATGCATCCCTTGAGAAATTAAGTTGACGAGATAATAATCACTTCGGTGACCAAGTATGGGGAAAACCAATGCATAACATATGTGTATTTGGCTCCATGATCATACTTGGACATTCCAATCAAGGAAACTTGATTGGAACCTTGGATTTGGCACAAATTGTTTGAATGATTGTTGTTTGAGTTTGACTCCACTTTGGTGGAGCAAAGTGACTTGTTCAAACCCTAAGGACCTTTGATCCTTGATTGGGGATCAATTATAGACGAGGGACGGCTTCCAAGATCGATATCCTTCACCAAATCCCTTTGGAAATCATGTAACAATCTGAAACTGAAAGTTTCAGATCGTATCTGAAAGTTTCAGGAACCCTGATCGGTCACTGGACCGATCAGGAGTAGGGTTGATCGGTCCCCGGACCGATCTGGCTCCATCCTGTAACGATCGGTCCACAGACCGATCGGAGGGGCAGCAGTGACTTTACGAAATCTTGACCAAACTTACTGAGCTAGCCTGGATCGGTCCCCAGACCGATCTGGCACCCTATGGTGATCAGTCCACAGACCGATCAGGGGGCTCACAGGTTTCCCTCCGAACCCTACTGTTCGTGTCCTGATCGATCAGCTGATCGATCAGGAGAGCGCCTGATCGGTCACCCGACCGATCAGGCCCAGGTCAGTTTGATCAGGCTAAAGCCTGATCGGTCTGGGCACTATCAGATCGAACGGTGATCCGTTCAAACGCATTAAATTGTGGTTGGTGGACCGATCCACCAACCGATTAATTCCTTCGAAACCTTTCATTGCCGAACCCTAGCGCCGAAACCTCCCACCTGCGCGACCTTCACTTCGTGTGAGAGCTTCCCCAGTGCCTTCGTCTGCCTCTCGTGAGTGTGCGTGTGCGGTTCTAAGAGGGTTCTTCCGAGCTCTGTCTTCTTCCTACGTCCTGCGACGTTCTCTCTTGCTGAGGGGCTTTGCGATCTCTCTTGCGCCGAAGGTTTCTCCTGAGCAAGCCTTTCTTCCAACCTTCAATAACTTCACCAATGGCACCAAAGTGAGTTTTTGTCTCAGTTTTTCCTTCAAATCAGTTCATAGATTATGCTTTAACGCTAACCATGTTTTGTGTTGTGTCATGATCTTCTTGTGTTGGCCGTGACCTTTCTTTCCATGCTTCACCATATGATTATGTTCAAATCTATCTTTCACCTCATTATTGTCCCCCTTTTGATCTAATGTCTACCTTATGATTACTCTTTGTATGATCAACTCTTGAATTTTTGATTCAACCTATGTTCGTGTCAACCTTGCCCAATTGATTCAAACTATGTGTATGATCAAATCAATCAATTCAATTCTCTAGAAAATCTTCTAAGGGTAAGGACCCTATGGAGGGAAGCTCAAAGGGCAAAGACCCTTCAACATCTACACCTCCTCTAAGGCCTCCACCACTCCCACATACTAGATTTCAAAATATTACTTTGGCTCTAAACTTCCAGTGGCACGATTTCAAACTAATGTCATGTCGAACTATAGATCAATCCTTCATCTATGAACATTGCCCAACAGTCCGACAAGTTATTGCACATTATAATCTTCAATCCATTCTTTACCTTGAGAGGCCGATCAACCTTGACTTGGTCTCTGAATTCTATAATAACATGGTGAGTGGAGAGGGAACGGGGTGGAGGACTCGTGTTGCCAGTGTCGACCTTGATTTTAATCGATCGACTTTTACTGATTTTCTTGGTTGTCGCCGGTCAGAAAATGATTTCTTTCTCTACCCTTACCCTCCTGATCCTCTTCCGGTTCCCTTCGATGGAGTAACTCCTGATTCCATCTACGAGTACTTTCTAGGCCATCCCAGGCCAAGGGGTTCCGGTGAGCGCACCCGTGATTTTCCCACATTTCCTGCTCTTCGCCTTTCCCCTGTTGACTATGTGTTGTTTAAGATCATCACAAATTGTCTCCTACCAACTACTTCGAAACACCTGGATGAGATTCACCCGTTCCACTGCTTGATGCTCTACGGAATGCATCAGCAGTTAGATTTTGATCCAGTGGCTTCGGTCTATTTCTCTATCATTGTCCATAGTCTGCCGTACACCCAGACAGTCTACATGCCATTTGGCCATATCATCACTGCCTGGCTGGAGTCGGTTGGCATTGACGTTTCACAGGGCCGCATTGTACCCATGGTTCGACAAGACTGCCGTCTGGACCGTCGCATGCTCGCTCAGTCCGGCATTGTTCTCGGGCCCCAGGGGTTGAGGTGGAAGGATCGCAGACGTGAGGGGGAGCTACCGAGAGCAGTTCATGACCAGGGGCCGCCAGCTGATACTGCAGATTACGACGGGTGGGCTCCTGACCTACGCTGGCAGGTTGCGGAGATAGAGCGGATGATGGAGCACGAGTTGCATATCTCCGAGCTCTGGCGACGGGAGGTCAGCTCAGAGTGTCAGTCTTTCGATCGCCGTCTCGATGCTCTAGCATCTGATGTCTCTGAGATCAGCTCATTCCAGGATGCGTGGTATGAGGAGTGGTACCATCATGCGTATCCTGGTGGTGGGTCCCCCAGCATTCCTCTACCAGGGGGTGTTATCTACATTGCTGATTCCTCAGATGATGACCACGCACAGGATTGATGACATTAACTTTTATGATGACTGTCCTATTGGTTTATACTCTGACTTTGATGCATATGTCGTGCCTCTTATTATTTCTCTGAATGGTTTATGCTTTGACTTTTCTGAATTTGCCTTGCATGACTATTTTACCTACGTATGCTTATTGTTGATGCTATGCTGTACTATCTGCATATTTGATACATAGCTATGTTCATGCTTATGATGTCATGCTCATATGATACATATGCTTGTTTTACCATGCCTATATCTGTTTGTCATATGTATTCATATGCTTATCAAATATCAATCAAATTGTTGTTGTTTTGGGATACCCCTAGGGTTGAGGGGGAGTATGGTTTAAACTTAACAACCCTTCTAGACCCCTTTTCGGTGTTCGACAAAGGGGGAGAGTGTTGGTTGGTTAAGTTTAAGATGATTATATTATAGGGGGAGGATCTTGATTCCCATATGATTCTGGAAGTTGAGAAATTGATTGAGAATCCCTAAACTTAAAATCGGATTGTCAAACAATAAAAAGGGGGAGATTGTTGATGCAGTCTGACCCTGATTGTTGTTTTGGTGTTGACATCGATTTTAGTTTAGGTTGATTATGATGATTATGATTAAGTCCTGGTCGGGGATCAGGCATGGTATGGAAAATCCTAGCTTGGAGGGCTAGGTGTTGGAAAATCCTAACCTGGAGGGTTAGGTGTTGAAAATCCTAGCTTGGAGGGCTAGGTGTGTGAAAAGTCCTAATTCGGAAGAGGTGGGTGAAAAGTCCTAGCTTGGAGGGCTAGGTGAAAAGTCCTAACTTGGAGGGTTAGGTGCAAATTCCCAACTTGGAGGGTTAGGTGAAAAATCCTTAGCTTGGAGGGCTAAGGTGGATGAAACCCTAGCTTGGAGGGCTAGGTTGGAGCCCCTGGATCGGTCTGGTGACCGATCAGGGAGTTGGCACGGTGCTCCTTCGTGGATCGGTTTGGTGACCGATCCAGCGATGGCTGATCGGTCTGGTGACCGATCAGGGAGTATGCGTTTCACCCATTGCTTTGTTCCTGATCGGTCTGGTGACCGATCAGGGAGCAAACAGTGACGTTGAGTTCCCTTGCTGAACTTCTCCTGATCGGTCTGGTGACCGATCAGGATCACTGTGCAGATCGTTCTGGAGAACGATCCAGCATCGCAGGTTCCTCTCTATGATCTATCAGGACGGAGCCTGATCGGTCTGGTCATGACCTGATCGGTCTGGTGACTGATCAGGAGGGTTCCTGATCAGTCCGGTGATCGATCAGGAGGTCTGACTGCGAAGCTCATAAATTGCCCGATAAAGGGGTGGATCGGTCGGGTGATCGATCCACAACCTGGGATCGGTCTGGTGATCGATCCAGGAGAGTCCCAAAGAAATCGCGATTTCTAATTGAGCGTTGGGGACCGATCAGGACGGAGCCTGATCGGTCTGGACCCAACCTGATCAGTCTGGTGACCGATCAGGAGGCTCTCTGATCGGTCCGGTGACCGATCACTTTAATTCAAAATGCACTGTCAGACGCTCTGATCGCGTCTGAACGTATCCGATTCTCTGCGCTTAACTTCTGATTCTTGATTTACTGAGTGATATGCTGTTCTAATACTCTGATTAAGCTGCAGGTGATAGGGAAGGATTCAAACACTCAAGGAGAAGTCAATGGAGGCTTTCCTTGGAGCAGGTTTGTCCGTTTTCCATCTCAGGTTGCAACGGCTGGAGCTGCAGACTGGAGCTTGGCTGAGGGGAGCTCAGGAAGTCCAGGGAGGGCTCAGTGGTAGTTGGCGTTGGTAGGGAAGCGGCTGGAGGTTGCAGGAGATGCTGTCACCTGGTGCTGAGTGTAGAAACAAAAGGGCGGAAGAAGGCTTCGTTGAAGTAGAGTTCTAGAGTTCGCGAACTGAGTTCTTGCTGCGCCTTAGTGTTCTCCACATCTTACTTGCGTGTTCTGAAGTTCCATCATCTTGTGCAAGCAACTACAATCTGTGAAGCAACCATTCATTACTTGAGCGCTTAAAGGAGGGAACAAGAAGCTCCGAGTCCAACAGCGAGAAGACACGAGGAAATGGCTCTTGCGTGAGATCGTCGCTGGGTGGAGCTCTGAGGGAGCTTGCTGTGTTCTTGTCTTTGCTAAGTGCTAAGTAAGATCTTTCTCGTTGTTTTATTGTGCTTAAACATATATCTGTGATTAAAACGCTGTGGAGAGGTTTCTCCACCGAGAAGGAGTTTGCTTTCTATCCGGTGATAACCGGGGCTTGATCTACTGACGATCATGGGATCGCCCACCGTAAGGGCATGCCAAGGAGTAGGGGCAAGTTATCCCCGAACCTTGTAAACCCTCCTTGTTAGCGATCTTGCTAGTTGTGTTTGTTTGCCTTCGTTTTCTGTTTTTGTTTTCTGCACTGCTTTGTTTCCATTATTTCTTCCGCTGTGCTACTGATAAGGTTGAGTGCAGAAATTTGATAAGTGCCAAAGGTTAAAGTGTTTGGCTATATTCACCCCCCCTCTCTAGCCATCCGGGTTCCAACAGGAGCATCATCTCCAAACCATGTAAAGGTTTGGCGTTAGCATTTGTTTTATTCGTGTTATTATTGTTTCTGATTGCGCACGCTAACATTGTAGGAAAAATCGAGAAAGAAAGCTATTCACCCCCTCTAGGTTAGCGGTAAGATCCTATCAAGTGGTATCAGAGCAAAGTTCGCTCGTTTACAGACTAATCGTTGGGAGAGAAAAAAGCTAGGAGAAGATGGAATCGGAAGGTCCTCTAGGATGGGATATTCGGATCCCACCTCCGTACGATCGAGATGACTTCGAATATTAGAGGAAGCGGTTGGAGACGTGGTTCCAAATGGATTGGGATCATTGGACCGCATTGGAAGTGTCATTTGAAGCTCCAACGGACAAGAAGGGAAAACACCTTCGACCTTAGTATTGGACCAAGAGTCAAACGGAAGAAGCGGAGGCGGATAAGGAGGTAACTAGAATTGTATTAAATTTATTACCTTCATATATTGTGTCAAATGTAGGAGAATACAAGAATGCATAAAAGTTATGGAGAAAGGTGTTGGTGCAGGCAGCACCTAAGTCAAACCTGGGTTTTGATAATGGCAAAGGGTTCAGAAGTTAAGATGTTATTGTGATCTAACTTTTCACTGAGTGTGCAGGAAGAAGTCCTAGGTACACTAGGCAAGAAGTCCTGGCAAAGGGTTGGGCAAAGAAGTCCTGGTCAAGGGTTGGACAAAGAAGTCCTGGTCAAGGACTGGGCAAGAAGACCTGACCGGAAGTCGAGCAAAGAAGTCCTGGTCGAGGACTGGGCACGAAGTCCTGGCAAGGGGCTGGGCACCGAAGACCTGACCGGAAGTTGGGCATGAAGACCTGGTTAGGCAGATTGGGCAAAAGTCCAACCGGAGGAGCCGGTTAGCAAAAGGTAAACACTCCTGAGAGGAGTAGGTGAGGACGCATTCCCCGTCGAGGGAACAGTAGGCGTCGGTTCGACCTAGGGTTTCATTTGGGAGACCCGAAGTCAGAACCAAGACAGCTACGGTTGTAATTAATACTTGTTATGTTTTTTGGGACTAACCTAAGTTGCAGGGTCGAAGGACTGGTCGTCTGCAAGTAAGGTACTTCACTGGGCCTAGGCGCCCGAATGGAGATAAGCGCCCAAATGGGCTCAGGCGCCCATATGTATACGGGCGCCCAAGAGTGAAGGCAAAACCCAAAACATAGCTACGAAGCCTCTAGACCAAGCTGGATCAAGTGCCCGTAAGGTCACGGGCGCCCCCATCAGCTCAGGCGCCCAAGTAGGGGAGGATAAGCGCTAACCGAGCCCGCGAATAAGGTTTCGCGGATCGAAGGGCACGTGTCAGGCGCCCCCAACATCACAGGCGCTCGTATGAGCACTATAAAAGGGGCTCCACCCCAAGGCTTCAATATCACTTTTTCTCAACGCTCCAAAGCTTTTCGTTCAAGCGCTACGCCCCGGCAAACTCTGACTTCGAGATGCCAGCGCCGACGACGACCCTCTGCTCCGAAATTCGATCCACATTGGGCGTCGATAACAAAAAGTGTAGTAATTTCAATTTCCTAAAATATTCTTGTACTTAACTTGTAAATCTTTTTGCGCGATTATAGTATTGCCCAAAGTAAACGGTCAAGGACTGTGGGCCTTGGAGTAGGAGCCGACCACGACTCCAAACCAAGTAAAAAATAGACTTGTGTTCTTGTGCATTTAATTTCTTTCCGCTGCGTATCTGCTCTATCTTAATCCGAAAAGTTTTTAACGATATTCCCCCCTCTATCGTTTTCCTCGATCCAACAAAAGGTGATAGCTCTACATGAAAATTTGACACAAGGACAAGGGGAAGAAGAGTCCAAGGAAAAGGGGTCATTGGTCCAAGAAAAGGGGAGAGACCAATCGGAAGTTGAGTCAAGTTCAACATCCGAAGAGGAGAAAGTTGAATCGTCCACATCTTCAAGTGAAGAAGAAATAGAAGAAGTCTCCACTTCAAGGGTTGAGGGGGAGGAGAGACTATCCTCAATGCCGGAGCAAAAAGAAGCTTCCACCTCCACCAAAGCAAAGTCAAAGGAGCACATAATTTGCTTTGGGTGCAATCAAAAGGGGCAGTTCAAGGACAAGTGTCCATTGGGTAAGAAAAAGGACGTAAACCCTGAACTCAATTCAAGTAATTTGAAAACTAACATGAGTTGTAGGGATGGAGTAAAGAAGGATAAGAGGCATATAATGTTGGTGCAGAATGCACCCAAATCAAACCTGTGTTTTGATAATGGCAACATAGGTCAAAAGTTAAGTCTTTCTTGGTTTCTAGCAAGTTAATCTAGTGTGCAAGAAAAGCCCTAGCGAAGGGCTGCTAGGCACTGGCAAAGGAATGCTAGGAAAGAAAGCCCTAGCAAAGGATTGCTAGGCAACTGGCGAAGGACTGCCAGTATCAAGCCCTAGCGAAGGACTGCTAGGCTCCAGGCGAAGGACAGCCTGGGACTAAAGCCCTAGCGAAGGACTGCTAGGCAATTGGCGAAGGACTGCCAGTTCACAAGACTTGACAAAGGACCATCAGGAAAAAGTCCAACCAGAGGAACGGTTGGCATCAGGTAAATTCTCCCGAGAGGAATAGGTGAGGACGCGTTCCCCGTCGAGGGAACAGTAGGCGTCGGTTCGACCTAGGGCTCCATTTTGGAGACCAAAGTCAGAACCAAGACAGCTAAGGCTATATAAACAAATACTTTATTGCTTTATTGTGTTTTGGACTAACCTTGGATGCAGGACCAAAGGAAGGAGTGTCTACAGCTCAGATAGCCTCAAAGGAATGAGGTAGTAGCTGAGTAGGGCGCCCAGAGTGTCCCGGGCGCCCCCAAGGTACATACAAAACATGTCAAAGGAAAAAGGGCTCGAATAGTGACAAGCCCAATCTATGTGTCACGAATGTGGGTCTCAAATTTAAATGTGAATGAATAGCTGGAAACCCTTTTACAATCAAAAGCATGAAAATGTAATATAGGGGCCACAGGTCGTATTTTTCTCGGGGCTAGTTGACGTTATGTGATTCGCGCTTGTATTTAGATGTCGTTTGTTAATTTGGGTTTCGAATGAAATATGGGTTCTGTTTCACTTGGAAAGGGAAAAGCTATGAAAAGAAAACCACTCAATTAAGGGAGCTACACAAGGAGTTGGCACTTAATGATTAAACCAATGGATGAATTTAGTCAACCAATACAAAATTGAAACAGACTCTGGCCAGACATAATTCAGAAACTAATCACAATATGCAGAAATGAATGAAGGGACTGATCAAGTCAAGAGTTTTCTTGATACAAAACTGATTTGCAGCAGCAATTTGGATACAAGAATCAGCCAAATCAACTAATTCTAGATGCAGTTTAAGTCCAACGCTGAGCATCACTGATGCAAACTCGAACTACTACAAACTAGACATTTCCGAATGGTATTAACCTGCCGAAATGAAAACTGGATCCTTATACATTGAATGCAGAAATTCAATAACTGATCGAATTCAGAAACTAATGAATACAAGCTAAATTCGAGCATAAAGTATACTACAAGGTGTATGAATCTTGATCCAAATCAGAACTGAGACTGCACTTGATACTTTATCAGAAATACTAAATTGAAACTGCACTTAATTGCAGATACACAAGGCAAAAATCTGTTTCAGAACAGATGGTGTGCAGGCTGAAGAGTAAAACAAAGATCTTAATTCAGAGGTGGGAACTAAGCTAACTTGACACAATTTCAGAATAAGAAGCTAGGGATTGCAGAAATTAATTCTGAATGGCAAAATCCGAAGCTGAATTGCAGAGAACAATTTGACCCGCAGCATGTGCAGGAATTTCAGAATCTGATACGCAAAGATGCGAACTGAAATGCAAAGTCAAACTATGCGAAACAAACTAAAACAATTGCAATTACTCACTAACAAACTACCTAGCTGCTAAGAATTTCTGAATCGAAACTTGTTAACTACAGAAATAGCTTGGACAAATCTGATTTGCTAACTACAGTCGAAAACTGAAAATTCTGAAATTAATTGATACGCAAGCAATGATACAATTGGCACGCAAACAATACAGTGAAATCTAACTGAAATTAACTCTAATTGTCCACTAAACAACTGCTAAGCTACTTAACTTGAATATTTAAAGCCTAATTAAGCTAAACAATTCAGAAACCAAACTACACAGCTGCTATAATTGCAGAAAACAGATTGCGCAGAAATGAACTACAGCTAAAGAAATGAAACTTAAGTATCTAAGCTACTCCTCAACCATTCCAACTCAAGAGCTCCTTGGTCGTCAATCAAGGGAGAACCTCGGACCCGCAAGCTCCACAAATCAGTGAAAATTTCCTCTGCTACCGAATCTGATCAGATCCCTGCTCAAACTGAAATTCAGCTCCGAATTCTTCAATCTCGCTGTTATGGCTTGCGAGATGGATTTGGGAATGACCGAGACCTTCCAGGGAACCCCTCTGGTCAGCTCGAATGCGGTGGAAATGGAATATAGCTGAGTTCGTTGAAGTTGGATAGCAAATCTGTCGAGACCTCGTGCAACTTCGCTATTGAGCAGAAATCGAATCTGAGACCTCGCTGAGAATCTCTTCACTGACCTAACCCTTGCTTTGATGATGGATTGAGGGATCGCGCCTCCTTGATGAAGAAATCTAGCTAAGAAATGAGAAGAAACTGAAGAAGAAGATGAACAGCGGCGGAGACGCGACAAGGGAAGCTGCGGGCGATTTTTGATTAAATAGCCATCAATGGACGGTCCAGATTGATCGGATGAAATCCAACGGTAGATCTTGCTCTGATTGGAGCCAAACTTTTATGATGATGATCTGGGGTCAGGATCTGCCTCGTGGTAGCTCGGATCCTCCAGATTTGTAACGGATGGTCCAGATCAACTCTATCTATGAATGGACGCTCTAGAGCCCTCCTTGCTTGATCCAACGGTTGATTTAGCTCTGATTGGGATGAAACCTTCAGATCTTGATCATAGAGCTTGATCAACCCTAACCCTAGCTCGGATTGTTTTAGATCGTCTCGGATGGCTCAGATCTAACCGCTCTTGAATCGGACGGCCCGGATTAATTTTAAGCTTGATAATTCGATCCGGTTCACATCCGACTCAAGTTTGACCCAGTATACCCTAGGTCCAGGATCCTTCATGCCTACAAAAATATATCAGAAAATTAGTGGCTAAATAATCCAAAAATTGTGTAATTTTGCAATTAAGTTTAAAATAAGATAAAGTTCCAAAACCTAGGGTAAAATCATAATTAAGCAATAAAAACATGGATCAAACATGGATTTTAGCAATTAAAATAATCAATAAATGGTGCTTATCAACTCCCCCACACTTAACCTTGAGCGTCTCGCGAAACTACCAAATATGTATCCCCTAGATTTTCTTAAGCATAATTAGAAGCAAATGAAAAGAAATTACCTAGGGTTGTCAATTCTCATAAATCTAAGCTCTATGGATTAGTATCTTGTCCTTAAATCAACAACTTAGCCTTTTCATCCATCATGAGTCATTGAGATGAATTTAACTCATAGCCTTTCAAGGAAAATTTTGGTGGCTCTCTCTTAAGTTCTAAGTTGATGATGGAAGTGGAGCTCACTCTTACACACATGTTTCTTGCACTACCATAGGCTTGCTTATTATCTAATCTCTACCATTAATCATGAATAGGATCAACATCTATAAAAACGAATGAAAACATGAAAAATGGTGAGAAATGGAGTAAAAATCAAGAAAATGGAAAATGGATGGAGTGGGAGACTTTGTTGCTCAAAGATGTTTCCAACGTGCTTTGCCCCTCTTGACAGTCCTCTAGTGATATCAAAAGTATGGTGGAGTGAAACTTGAATAATTGCCTTTGATTTGGATGAAAAACCCTTTCTTGGTTTCAATGTGCCATTTTCTTCTATTGTGTGCCAAATTTCTTTCTTCATTCTCTTTTCTGAATTTTCTCTTCTTCTTTTATCCTCTAGCAAGGTCAGATTTGTAGTGGAGCAAAGCTTTTGATTCGGATGGGAGAAACTTCAATGATCTCATGGAGCCAAATTTCAACTTTGTGTACCAACTTTGTTTCTCTCTTTTCTTTCTAAACTGTTTCTATTTTTTTTCTGCTGAATCCTGTTTGTGTTGCAGCTAGGTCTTGTTTATTT
>JAGFNQ010009526.1:0-23174 GCA_024364735.1 Boesenbergia rotunda
ATAAATCTAACGTGTAGATGCCATTGCACAAAGTTCCATTCCCATAAAGAACGCCATTTAAAGTTATGTAACAACAATTGTTACTAAAAGTCAAATGATAACCTTTTTCATTCAAACATGAAATAGATACAATGTTCTTTATTAACGAAGGAACGAAATAACAATTATCCAGTTCTAAGATACGTCCAGTCGGGAGCTTTAGCAAATATGTTCCGATGGCAACAGCAGCAATCCTTGCTCCATTTCCAACTCGCAAATCTGCTTCTCCCTTGACGAGTCTTCTTCTATTCCTTAGCCCCTGTATGTCATTACATATATGTGAGCTACACCCAGTATCAAGTACCCAGGTATTTGAGGAAATAGAGTGACATTCAATAACGAAGATACCTGAAGAGGACGGGGCATCGGATGCCTTCTTCTTCAAGGACTCAAGATAAACTTTGCAATTTCTTCGCCAGTGACCCTCATTGCCACAATGATGGCAAGTGCCTTTTGTTTTTTTTTCAGTCTTTTTAGCCTTTTTCTTCTTTCCCTTATTCTATTCTTTGGCCTTCCTCTTAGAACCTTTCTTCGAGGAACCAACTAACAGAACTGCCTTTTGTTCCTGCTTTATAGAAGGCTCTACAGACTTCAGTAGGTTGACTAACTCAGGAATGGTAGTTTCCAGCTTGTTCATCCGACAGTTCATCACAAATTGCGAATAACTTTTGGGCAAACAACTCTGAATTAAGTCAATACTTAGTTCATGATCCATTGCAAAACCGAGTGTGTTTAGTCGCTCAATGTACCCCAACATCTTTAGCACAAACTGCGAGGCGGAAGTGCCTTCCTGCATTTTAGTTGTGAAGAGGAGTCTGGAGACTTCGAACCTTTCGGATCTCGCCTGCTCTTCAAACAACTCATTAAGATGGAAGAAGATGGTATAAGCATCCATATGCTCATGCTGCTTTTGCAGCTCAGGTATCATAGAGGCTAGCATGATGCAACTTGCAAGTTCAGAATCGGTCACATGTTTCTGATAGGCCACCAATTGGTCTGGAGTTGCATCTGCTGGAGGATTTGAGGGAAGTAGATTTTCAAGGACATAAGCAATCTTCTCTGCCTTGAGGACTATCCTCAGGTTTCGAAGCCAGTCCATGAAGTTAGGCCCAGTTAATTTGTTGGTGTCCAAGATGGAACGCAAATTCAGAGAAGACATGATCGAGTGATTAACCTAGAAATACAAATTGAGATTATGTGAGAAGATTTATTAAAGAATGTATCAACATACATAAATTAAATCCTATTTATTTTTCAAATTGATTCACCCTTATTATCAATTCGGGAGATCGTAGGAACATCTCCAAATAGGTTGATATCCAACCATAGATAAGAACAACCGTGGCTGTGGCCATCAAGTTCTTCTTAGCTATGAAGGTAGGTAATTATACCGATTACACATCACATATATGTAACTATCACATTATGCTATCAACTAATTGAATGTTTGCATAAATCATTGGGTTGTTAACTCATTAACAAGTATGTATCATTATACATAGCACCCAACTGCACCTCTCTTTGCATCGACCTTGGCTGTGGCACAACAAATCGATGCTCCAAGCTTAAGGCTGACCCATTAATCAAGAAAAAGTTTTAACATGGTTGGAGCTCATTCAACCGCTTAGTCAGGCTTGGATGTGTCCAACAACCAAAACTAATGATTGACCTCTGACTCGAACTATATTATTCATAAACTAATTCCATGGTTTGAACATGTTGAGGTTCAAGTCGGGCATGGATGTGTCCATCAACCCAAGCGAGAAACAAAACTCCGATTCTAACCATATTAATGGAAGGTGTAGGCCTTAATATTTTGTAAGGGGTTTTGGGTCTCATTCTCTTTTAAGCATATTCATGACATAAAATTATGTCATGACTAACGATTTCCTTAACAAAGTATGTATGTGACTTAATTTATCAAGTCTCATGAATTAAATTAGGAACCGGATTTCCTAATTATAATTTCATACTTTATTAAAGGAATTGTTTTGGGAAACAATTTCCTAAATTGTCATAATTAATTTCGGAAATAATATGTTCAAGACTTTGATTTCTCTAAATCAAATCTTGTTAAATTAAGAGACAAATCCCTTAATTCAACTACATATTATTTTCATGAAAATCTCATTTAAGAAACTCTATAGGAAACCATTTTCCTAATTAATTTTGGAGACAACAATATGTAAGAGCATCACCTCTTAAACATATTTTATTCATGGATTTAATTAATTACAACAAATTATTTTCTAAGGGTGGCTCCCCGAGGCTCAGATACCCAAAGAAAAGTAATGTGTTGTAAATCCAATTGGACGGCTCCCCGAGGCTCAATCCTATCAAACATGACAATTTCAATTAAAAATTGGGAAATTAAATTAAAACAACTAACTTTAAATTGGACGGCTCCCCGAGGCTCAATCCAAAATAAAGAATTTTGTTGTCAATTTAAAAACCAATTCAAATTTAATTGTCAATTAACTGTCCATGAATTTGTCTAGACTTTCTTAAAAGAATGTGCCCAAAATTGCGAGATTTCGAAATTTGATTTTCAGAATAATTGCAAGTTTCCGGTACAAAGAAAACTTACATATTTCCAAAATTAGAAAATTTCTAAAATAGAAAAATTTCCAAAATTGGAAAGTTTCCAAAGATGGGAAGATTTCGAAATTATTATAAAATTTCAAAAAATAAAAAATTTCAAACGTTTGCGAAATTTCATGAGGATTTCCAAACTTTGAAATTCCTAAATCTAAAATTTATTATAATTTGAAAGTTTCCATGATTGAAAATTTTTTTTCGAAATTGAGATCATGACAAAGTTTTCCACAAAACAATTATTTGATTAAGTCGAACACTAATCGGCTCTGATACCACTGTTGGGACCGGGTGCATGTCGACAAGGATACGAGTTCGTAAAATTTAAAATTTTTACGTGCAGCGGAAGAGTTTGCATAAAATAATTTCCTAAATTATTTTAACTTCGTATCTACCATGCAACCTTATAGTGTATCGACATAATCATGAAATAAAAGTTTGCGAAAAAGTAAACTAATTTACTTTTATACCTCGCGTATCTCGAAGGAAGGGACGAGATCCAACCGTAGCGTCCCTTGGAAGCTCCGCCTCTATTCGCGTCCACGCCGAGTTCTCTTCGGGATGACTTCACAAAGTCACGAGTTTTGTGCCGACGAGAACTACTAGATTCTCGGAAGGCACAACTAGAAGGACAAGAGAAATAATGGAAAAACTAACCGATGAAATAACGGAATCAAATTCCGAGAAGAGAGGAGTCGCTATCCGCTTCTTCTTCTTCGTCTTCGGGTTCTTCTCCTTCTTGAAACCTCACGGCAAACACCCTTGTTGGTGTTGTGGTTGGGCGCCGGCCCTAGAGAGGCTAGGGTGAGCTGGCCCTAAGGGAGGAAGAAGAGGTGGAGGAGAGGAGATTAAGAGAAAGAGAGAGGGAGTAATTAATCTCTTAATTGTGTGGAATAAGGGCTAGCCTTTGGTTCCTTTATATAGTAGCAACTCCTTTGCTAAGTCTCCCTCTAAACCGAATTAACGGAATTAGTTATAAGAAATTTATCTCATAAATTTTCTTATTGCTTATTCCTTTTAAGCCTAGTCTTATTATAAACAATTTATAATAAAACAAATTAGTTATCATAAGAGATTTATCCTATAAATTCTCTTATGAATTTTATTATAACTAACTTTATAATAAAACTAATTATTTATCATAAGAAATTTATCCTATAAATTCTTATGAATTAATTCCGTTTAAACCAAGTCTTTATTATAAACTAATTTATAATAAAAACTAATTCTTCTTCTCTTTAAATTATGGAATAAATTTTATAAGAAATTTATAAACTTTCTTATTATGGAAAAATCAATTCATAATTGATTTTATAAAATTAAAATAAACCCAATTCACGGATTATTTTAACTTCCATAAAAAGAATAAATTTCTACAAATTTATTTATATAAATTTCTTTATACAAATTTATTTATCTATAATTTATAAAATAAATCGCGCTGGATTTATCTTATTAATTAAACCAATTAAATTGGTTTATTCTCCTCTATTTGGCAGGCCACCAAAGAGGGTTTAACACCCTCTTTGCCCGGCCAAAACTAACCCGAACCGCCGCGAATTAAACTCATTTAATTCGCCCAAAAAGCCTTCAAAAGACTTAGCCATTTTTTAGCTTCCATTGCGCCTCTGACTAACTCAGATTCGACTTATTTCTCTTGATCGGAAAATCCAATTTTCAACTCGTTTTAAATCCCTCGGATTACTCGTAGTGCGTGTGACTAAATAGGCTTTCGATTTATGTTGGCCGTCTATAATTTAACTAATTATAGAACGATCATGAGTGGCACCTAGTAGTACATCATGATCCCCAATTAATCGAAAGATCAACGGTTTGACCTCAGAAGAAATTATTCTGAAACCCTTCAGCAGCTCTAATGAATCGTGCCCCATTCCCTTCACCACCTTATACCCACTTGGTTCAGGACACGGTCTATGGTGTCAGTCCCCACTAGGCTGACTACGTCACACCTAGCCCAAGTAATGTCTTATTCGTCCTTTGGATTTCTAATTACTCTCATGTATTTTAGAGACTCTCACTCTAAACATGATATGCTCTGGCCAGAGGCTTTGAGTAACAATCCGACGATAGGCCTGGGTATACATCTCCTCGCAAGGAGTGGTGAATCCTTTGTAGGCTGTTCAAACATCTTCGGGCACTTCGGCTTATACCCGATCATCCTGGGTCCACACCTCCTTGGAGATGCTTGCTTAAGATGTCAAAGTATAAGTCTCCATGACCAAGATGACTTGAACACCGCAAGTCAAAGGAACATCGCACTTAAGCCGCAGTAAGATCTTCATTGACATATCTACATGTAGATTCCCATATGAAGTCTTACAGCTAGTCACTCCAATGAACTAGTTCCCTTAACTAGCATCCATATTTATCTCCGGACATCCCAATGTCACCAGCCAGTGAAAATCAGCTGATTAGAGAATAACCCATGCTAGTCTCAACAGAATTGACAGTGTCCGTTTTTATCAATTCATCGACTAGGGATATTTTCTATACTTCACATTTGCGCATTTAGAGATAATCACTAGTTGTGATCTCATCACAAATTCTCTTATGCTGTGAGTTGTATTGCGGGCATTCAATAGATGAGTTTAAGATCCCAATCAAATACACAAGCATGTATACTCAAATAGTGAATTATCATTTATTAATATAAATGTTTTACAATCATAAGGCGATTGCCTTAGGACACTTCTCTCATATCACTAACAAATCCAACAAGTGGTATCAGAGCCAAGATCGCCGCAGAAGGACTAATCGCCGACTGCAGCAATTTCAAGAAAAATGGTTGGAGCCGTAATCTACCCGCCAAAATTTGAGGGGGAGTTCGCGATGTGGAAGCGCCGAATGCAGGTATTTTTTAAAACTGATATTGAATTGCTAATAATTATGAAAAATGGTTTTTTAGTTCCTAAAGGTAACAACGGCAAGGATAAAGAAATAGAGTCGTGGACCAAGAAGGAGAAATCAGACTTTGAAGCAAACGACAAAGCTGAATTTCATCTACTAGCCGTTCTTCCCGCGCAAGAAGTTAATCGCATCGAGAATTACAACTCAGCAAAAGAGCTCTGGGAGAAATTCCTAGAATTGCATGAAGAGAAGAATAAGAAATCAGACATCGCCGCACTGAACACAAGGAAGATCCAACTCGATGATGAGTCCTCGTCAGAAGAGTCGGAAGGTCATGAATACGCGGGACTTGCGCTGATGGCAAATCATCTAGAAGAGAGCACTAATGAAGGGGGAGAGACCTCAGAAGAAAGCGACGACGAAAGAGCAACCTCGCTTTTCGAAAGCGACCCGGTAAGTGAGGTATGTCTACTTCCACCTGCTCGAATCTACTCGGTAATAAAATTCATGCTTAAGTCGATGAATAAATTAGAGATAGAAAACTCTGAGTTAAAAGAAAGATTTGGCATTGTATGCTCATCTGTTCTATCCGACCAATTAAAAATAGAAAATGAAAATTTGAAGAATCTAGTGGAGAAATTAGAAAATGATATTGCATGTTTAAGAATTAAAAAAAATTTTTATCCAGAAAATCTGAATTGGTATGTTAAAAATCATAAGGGCCAGATTAGGAAAATTCCTAGAAATTATATTCCTCCAAAGTTTTTGATTAACCCCGTAAATAAAAATTTATTTTGGGTTCCAAAATTTATTTTAAACTGATAAGTTTTTTTGTGCAGAATTCTTTTACAAAAGTTATGTTAATATTTTTCAAATATTTTCAGTCAAAATTTGAAATTAAAATTTAAAATGAAATAGATAAATAATTTATTTTTATTGATCTAATTTTTCATGATACAGATATAGTGGGAAAACTCATTATAATTTTTTAAAAAAAAATTCGAAGTATTTTTTGATTTTTTTTAAAAAATTATTCTTCAAAAACTTGTATATGTTATTTTTAGACTTGATAAACAAATTTAAAGCTGAAAATTTTTGTCTAAACTCATATCTTAATCTTCGACTTTGACAAAAATATTCAGATTTTTTTTCATAAATGTTCGATTTTTTTATGAATCGTTTATTGAAATCTATTTTTTTCAATAAAAAATTGGAATTAACTTCTGAAAAAATATGTCATTTTAAATTTGAAAAATTTATGGTAATGTGATTCTTTAGAATATTTGTTATCACACTTAAAATTTTTCTTCTTCCCTAATTATATTTTCCCTTCCCTATTTTTTTGTCCCATTTTTGTTGTGATCAAAGGGGAGAGTAGTTCGGGGGAGGTTATGTACATGATTGCAAAATTTTTTATGCTAAATTCTGTTACAATACTATTATTGTTTGTTGTTTATCCCTAACTAAACTTGGGTTGATGCACATCTAAAAGGGGGAGATTGTTGGTGCCCCAGTTGGTTTTGATGTGATCAACCAAGTTAGGTTAGGTCCTGTTGGTTTTAATCCCTCTGCTAAGTGTGCAGGAGCTTAGGTACGGTGGAAGTCAAGTGTAAGACGTAGCGGACGAGAAGGATTGTGCGGGGAAGTGAGCCGACGGGCTCGGTACAATCCGAGGGACGCGGATGCTGCGGAAGAGTACACCGGTGGAGCGAGAAGGACGTGCGCGGTGTCCGAGGGATGAGAAGCCGGGAGGAAGGACGCTCGAGGGGCGAAAGGCCGGAGTCGGGTTCGGGTGAGCCTAAATCCGGTTGGCCGGAAATCACCCAGAAGACGAAGAATCAAAAAGACTAGTCCAAGCGCCCAAAAGAAAAGAGAAAATTATTTGGTGCCACGAAGGATCGAACCTGAGACCTCAACAATACACACTAACCCACTTACCATTTGGACTAAAGGCCGATGGTAGTAAAATGTTGCCGATATTACTACTTAGAGATTACAACAGCGACATGGAGATTCCAATAGCCATCTCGAGGAAAGATAAAGTTTTAATTAAAACAATTAAAACTTAAAGGATAATATTACATTATCCTTTAATCAAATCCAATGGATGTAGTTTAATCCCATCCAAGATCAACCATCCAGATTACATCCATGGATCAATGGCCAAGAGAAAAGTGATCAACAATCAACAATCCAGATTTATTCTCTTAGGCTATAAATAGACTTAGAGGTTTTGCTTTAGAAATCAATCATTTTATTTATTCTTGTAAAATCTCTAGCGTGCTATTTTTGTAAGGCTTCTCCGCCACAAGGAGATTTTTATTGACCGTCCACTGCCTTGGAAGCAACGTTCTCAGTTGCTACCAAGTTCTTTTTTAAAGACGAGTGCCTCTACTTTCATAATTTTTTCCCCGTCTATTCACGCCCCTCTAGCCGGTCCAACCCGATCCAACAAAACGTCCTGAGAAGTGGAGAAGGAAGGAGATCAGTTCTTTGGCTACAACTCTTGTGCTCTTGCGACAACCTTGATCCATCTCTTTGAGCATCCAACTGTCACAATTGAGCATCATTCTTGAAGATACTGCAAACATGAGCGCTTGGAAGAAGGCAGAGAGCTTGGCGAGTCCTTCAGCAAGAAGACACGAAGAGCAGGGATTTCTTACGTGAGATCTGTGCTGAGTGGAGCTTGGTGAGGAGCTCTCTTGTGCCACTTCTGTTCTAAGTGCTCTGTAAGCTTCCTTTTGTTTCATTGTGCTTAACTTCATATACACTGATTGAAACGCTGTGGAGAGGTTACTCCACCGAGAAGGAGGTTACATTTGATATCCGGATTTCCGGGGCTTGATCTGTCGACAATCAAGGGATCGCCCACCTTAAGGGTACGCCAAGGAGTAGGGGCAAGTTATCCCCGAACCTTGTAAACGATCCTTGTTAGCGTTTTTGGTTTGCTTTTCATTTCTGCAGTTAAACTCTGTTTTGTATTCCTTCCACTGTGCTACTAACCCAAACTGCAGAGAAATCTCAAAAGTGAAAGAAATTCTTGTGTCGGGTTATATTCACCCCCCCTCTCTAGCCATCCAAGTTCCAACAATCAGGGCAACTGATTAAGTGGACAACCAAGCTAAATGAGTATGATATCCAGTACCAAGCTCGGTTGGCCATCAAAGCACAAGCCTGGGCCGATTTCTTATGCGAGCTGCACTCGGAGGAGGTTGAAGAAGCTTAGCAAGTCTATGTGGATGACTCGTCAGCTCGACAGGGCAGTGCGATAGGAGTACTGATGGTCTCGCCAAGGGGAGAACAGTTGCATCTATCGGTCAGATTGAAATATCGAGACACCAATAATGAGGCCGTGTACGAGGCCCTCATTGTGGGATTGCAAGCAGCAAAGCATGTGGGTGCCACTCAGGTCGTGCTATACTCGGATTCGCAATTAGCCACCCAGCAACTCGCTGGTCGGTTTGAAGTCAATAGCGACCAGTTGCAAGCCTTCGTGGGAGCCTACGACAAATTAAAAGCTGGATTCCAGGAGGTCCAGCTACAAAAAATCCCCAGAGAAAGTAACCTACGGGTAGATGAGTTGGCCAAGTTGGCTAGCTTGGTAGGTTCTTGGGTGCTTCCTCAGCCAAACAGTCAAGCAATGATGGTGATGCATATAGAGCAGCAGGCTGAGCTGGAGCTCGAGACGGACTAGAGAGCGCCCCTCATTGCCTACCTCACAAATGGGACTCTCTCAACCGATCGGGAGGAGGCCCGACTCCTGAGGAAGCGGGTGGCCCAGTACTCCCTACTCGGGGATGCACTACACAAAAGATCTTTCGCCCGACCCCTACTCAAATGCTTGGGTGAGGAAGATGCAGACAATGTGCTGAGAGAGATACACATGGGGGGGGGGGGGTCCGTGGGAGCCATTCCAGAGCTCAGGCCATGGCCTGAAAGGTGCTACTGGCCGAATATTATTCGCTAACCCTACAGAAGGACATGGACAGAATGGTCTCGACATGCTTGTCTTGCCAAAAGCATCATAATCTTCCTCACTGATGCGTGGAAATGATGAAGGTGTCGGTGGTCTCATGCCCATTCGACTAATCGGGCATGGACGTAGTGGGGTCATTCCCGACCGCTGTGGCTCTGAAAAGGTTCTTGCTGGAGGCGGTTGATTACTTCTCTAAGTGGATAGAAGCCGAGGCCCTAGCCCGTATTACGGAGCAAGTGGTGATCAAGTTACTATGGTAGAACATCCTGTGCCAGTATGGGATTCCTCAGAAGCTCGTCTCATACAATGGAAGGCAATTCCAGGGTCGGAAAATACAAGAATGATGCTCGACCTACGGTATTCAGTGGACCTTCACTTCTGTAGCATACCCGCAGAGTAACGGCCAAGTAGAAGTGGCCAATCGGGAGATCCTAAGGGGCTTGATGACCAAGCTAGACCATGCGGGAGGAACCTGGGTCGACGAACTGTCGAGTGTCCTATGGGCTCAGCGGACCACACTGAGAGAAACTACAGGTCACACACCATTTTAGCTGGTGTATGGAAGCGAGGTCGTAGTGTTTATGGAGGTCGAGTGCGAGTCCGATTGGCGAAAAGCTTATGATGGGGATAACTCGAAAAGAGGCGGTTGGAGCTGCATCTGGTCAAAGAAATTCGAGAGAAAGCAGCCGCTCGGATGTTTGCCTATCGCCAGAGAATGAAGAAGAGATATAATCGCAGGGTGTTGCCAAGGGCCTTCCAGGTCGGCGACCTCGTGTGGAAGAGAATAAAGACGGTCGGGGAGGTCAGCAAGCTAGAGCCTCAATGGGGAGAGACCTTCAAGGTTGTCCAGATGTTGGCCTTAGGAGCATATTACCTGGAGAACGAGTAAGGAAGAAAGTTGGATCGGCCTTGGAGCGTTATGCATCTCCAGCCATACCAAGAGGCAGAGTGAGAGCCTGTAAAACAAGTACGGTTCACAACTGCAATGATAGTGGAAAAATGGGGTTCTTGGGCAACTTACAGGCGCTCCAGACTCTCGCCTCCGAGTGAGTTATAAGCAGGCATGCTCCCGCGCACCACTCAGCTCGGCCCCCAGTCCGGACACATGGCAACCCACGCTCCCTAGGGTTTAGCCTACCGAGTGTCGAGACTCTCGCCGCTGAGCGAGTTATAAGCGGGCATGCCCCTGCGCACCCCTCGGCTCGGCTCCCAGTCTGGACTCGTGGAGACCCACGCTCCCTGGGGTTTATCCGATCGAGTGTCCAAACTCTCGCCTCTGAGTGAGTTATAAGCGGGCATGCCCCCGCACACCCCTCGGCTCGACCCCCAGTCTGGACGCGTAGCGGACCACGCTCCCTGGGGTTTAACCGACAGAGTGTCCAGACTCTCATCTCTGAGCGAGTTATAAGCGGGCATGCCCCTACCCTCCCCTCGGTTCCACCCCCAGTCTAGACGCGTGGCGGCCCACGCTCCCTAGGATTTAGCCGACTGAGCATCCCAACTCTAACCCTTCTGAGCAAATAGCATTCTACTTGGCTCCCCCCCCTGCCCCGACCGGACGCGCGGCGACCAACGCTCCATCAGATCCAGCCGATCAAGCGCGCGAGCCTTGCCCCCCGAGCAGGCAACAGTATACTTGGTCGATCGTTTTATAGTCCCCTTTTCCTTAAAAATAGAAGCTGACCATGAATGACTAAGTCCCCCGTGTAGCACCAGAATTTTTCAAAATTATTCAAAAATAAAAGGAAATTAAAAATTTCTTTAAATGAGGTCAAAAGAGCCAGAGCTCAAACCCACGACCCTCGGTTAGGATTAATTTTGAGTTTCCATTAGGGATAATAATCATTTACATGAAATATAGAACCGATATTAGATAAGTAATAGTAAGCATCCTTTATGGAGATGGTTCAACTTCCACTTAATATATAAAGGATGGAAAGGAGAGAAAACCAAGGGTTTTCTCGTCCTTCTTCTTCCCTGTGAAAACCAAGAAAGGAGAGGTTAGGGTTTCTTGCCAAGAGGAAACTTGGGTTCTCTCCTAGGGCCAAGGTGGCAGATCGCGCAAGGAAGAAGATTTTACGCCGGGTAGTAAGTTTAGAAGCCCAAGGATGTAATTAGATCACTCACCTGCAATAAAAGTAGTTTTCGTGTGGTTCTAAACACGATTCTAAGTCTTTTGATGATGTGATTCTAGTACAGCAAGATCACAGTCTTGATTTGCCCAAAAGCAAGTTTTGGGATTTTGGCATGCAAGGTGTTTGATGGAATGTATGGGGTGAAAACCGAGGTCTTCATTTGTTCAAAAGTATGTTTTAGGATCATGGCATGCAAGGTGCCTTGAGGAGTTCAAGACCAAGGCTTTAAGAAGTCCCAAAAGCATGTTTTGGGAACCCTACTTCTTATGTGCATGATATGTGCTAAGTTAAGCAAGTTAAGTATAAGTATGAGTACAAGTTAAGTATATTACTTTCTAAATGGCATGCACCGGCCACAAGGCCCTTAAAACTAGGCAAGCTAGTAGATGCTCTATTAGGGTTCGGTGGCTAACTATCCCGAAACCTATTAGGGATGCACACATTGGTACTATGTTGGGGCCAAAGAAGGATGTTTATTATTTTAAACTATATGAAGTATAAGATAAGTTGCAAGTTTTCCATAACAAGTATTCATTTCAAGCAAGTTAAGCATTTTCAGTTTAAGCAAAGTTTTCAAATGCAAGCAATTGTTACAAATGTATTCATGAGCATTTTTCATGTTAAAAAATAACATTTTTAGTTATAAGCATGTTTTAAAGCAAGCATAAGCATGTTTATATCAAATGAATGTTTTGTGAGTTAGGTATCTACTTACTAAGCAATTTGCCTATAGTTTGCTTTCTTTTATTGCAGATAAAGGTAAAGAAATGATATAAGCAAAGAGGCTACAGGATGGATGGTTTGTGTCAGTGGCGACGCGACGGTGGAATGAGATCCTTCGGGATGAATTTGTTAATGTTCCTAGCCTTCAACCAATAGAATGTTATGAGTTTCTTGAGTCATGGTTTCCTTGTGTCATGTTAGTTGTGTTTATTCCGCAAGAAGATATTAAGTTGAAATGCATACTTTATGGGAGTATGATTGAATCTAATTATGATGGTATTATGATTCTGAGTCCTATAATTTTTGTGTAGTCGAAATCGAATGCATTTGTACACTTGATCAGTGTTTCTAAAACCTGGAAACTGCAGTTCTAGGCGTATCAGTCGACTGATTCAGATATCAGTCGACTACCCTCAGGAAATCAAGGGAATAGAAAGATTGGTCAAGTGATTCCCAGGTGCAGTCGACTGCACAGTCAACTGATGCCCCATCAGTCGACTGATCCTCAGCCAGTTTTCGAACAGAAAGATTGGTCGAGTGAATTGGTGGCCCTATAAGGTCAACGTTTGTAAGAGACGGTTCATTACACCCCAAGCGGGTATATGGCTTAAGGGCCAGTCCCTAGCCTTAATCTATTTGAAGGTTCGCATCTTTTGGTCGAGTTAGCCGAGTCGACTTCACTAAGGAAGGAAGAAAGAAGGGGCTCGAGTATAAGTCCGAGTGATCGACACATAGAATCAAAAAATAGCAAACACATTTGAAAAGGCTTAAGCAAGAGAGAATTTTCATTGCTAGTAGTTTCAGTACAAAAGAAAGGAGGCCGAGCCTCTATAAGTAAGAACAAAAAAGGAGAAAGAAACAACAAAAATCCGACCCTCACTTTAAGGGTCGGAAGACGTTCTCCATCCCCTGGGTCAACTCGGTCAATTTGACTGTGCTGGCCGGGAGATCGGGCGGAAGGTGCCCGCCCTGCTTAAGCTACTCAAGGGTATTGAGCAGTTGCTGCTTAAGCAAGGGGCGAAGCCTCCCCGACAGCTACTCGTAGAACTCCCGGGAGTTGATATACTCAACCCTCCGAGATTCCCACTGAGAAGGCTCCCCCATCTTGTAAGCTCTGAGCTCCTCGAGTTCCGACCGGACGGCTTCCAGCTCCGACTGTCCAGCCTCCCAGGTGGCACACAACCCCTCGGAGTCGGCTCATGTAACGCCCGCCCCTTTACCGTTAAGGCGGCGCGTTAACTTTTTCTTTCTTAACTTATATTATTGCATATGATTCACAACATTGCAGCGGAAATAAAACATAAACATAATCATATGCAAAGGGAGAAGGAGTGTAAATATAAATCATGTAACATCTAATAGCATCCATACTTAAATAAACTCCAAAAGAACTAGCAAGTATCATGCATAAAGTTGCAACATATGTCTTATTAGAAATAAGAACTAAGTCTATAGATGGCACTAAAGTGGATCGATCAGCCAAGTCACCACCACACACATTAGCTCTTCCTGCAGCTGCCCATTCCTCAGAAATTTCTATGTTGCTCTGCAACATAAGCAAACAAACTATAAGTATAAAACTTAGTAAGCTCTTTCCTACTCACTAAATCCATACATCACATGCATTTGAGAGACATATAACATCTTATGCATAGCATAAAAATACATAAGGCATATAAACATAGAACATATGCATTGTAAAAACATTTAGGATGCTCTTTAGAAAACATAGTAAATAATACTTTAAAATCATATACATCATCTTCTTTGGGGTGTTGGTGCAGGAAGCACCATATCGAACCTTGTTTTGATATTGGCAAAGGATTCAAAGTTAAGTATTGTGTGTGATCTAATGTTGTTACTCAAGTGTGCAGATACAAAGTCCTAGCGAAGGAATGCTAGGCACCTGGCGAAGGACTGCCAGGATACAAAGCCCTAGCGAAGGACTGCTAGGCACCTGGCGAAGGAATGCCAGGGTAAAAAGACCTAGCGAAGGACTGCTAGGCACTGGCGAAGGAATGCCAGGGTCAAAAGCCCTAGCGAAGGACTGCTAGGCGCCAGGCGAAGGACAGTCTGGGACTGAAGCCCTAGCGAAGGAATGCTAGGCACCGAGCGAAGGGCAGCTCGGCATCCAAGATCTGGCAAAGGATTGCCAGGCAAAAGTCCAACCAGAGGAACGGTTGGCATCAAGTAAATTCTCCCGAGAGGAGTAGGTGAGGACGCGCTCCCCGTCGAGGGAACAGTAGGCGTCGTTTCGACCTAGGGCTCCATTTTGGAGACCAAAGTCAGAACCAAGACAGCTAAGGCTGTATAAAATAATTAATTAATTATTTTATTGTGTTCTGGACTAACCCTGAATGCAAGACCGAAGGAATGTGTGTCTGCAACTCAGAGAGCCTCAAAGGAGTGAGGCAGCAGCTGAGTAAGGCACCCTGAGTGTCCAGGGCGCCCTCAAGGTGAACCAGAACCAAGCGAAGCAAAATGAGCTTTAGTTGCTTACTGGGCAAGGCGCCCTCAGCAGCGAAGGCGCCTTCGTCAGCGAAGGCGCCCTCAGCAACCAAGGCGCCTCCAGCCCAAGCCTGCGAAGCTCAAGCTTTATCCACAGCCGAGATTTCAGCGCAGAAGAAGTCAGCCAAGGTGCCCTCTACGACCAAGGCGCCTCCATGGTCAAACTTAATCCCTGTTCGAGCGGGATAAAAGTTGACCGAGCGATCTGCGGATCGCTTGACACGTGGCAGGGCGCCCCTGGGTGCTATAAATAGCACCCAATGCCCAAGCCTTCAGCATCAACTTCGCTCCCAAGCTTCCACGCTCTTCTACGCTCGCACCGTGCTCCGGAAACGCTTCACCTCGAGCTAACGACGTCCTGTTGCCCCGAAAGAGTCGACCTACTCCGGACGTCGGTAAAAAGAAGAGCGTAATTTTTTTTATTTAATATTCTATTGCATTTAATTTTGTAAATCAAATTGTGTAACTTATTTGCGCCAAATATAGAATTGCCCAAAGTAAACGGTCAACGACCGTGGGCCTTAGAGTAGGAGTCGACACAGGCTTCGAACCAAGTAAATCGATTGCATCTCTGTGTCTTTCCTTTAATTTCCGCTGCGTACCTACTCTTATTCAAATCCGAAAGTTTTCCGATATTCACCCCCCCCTCTATCGGGCTCCTCGATCCAACATGGGGTCCCCGGCTTTGTACCCATTCTTTCTTTTGCGCGCATACCCCTATGTAGGATGCGAGGTAGCTAATCCCGACCTACAGGGGTCTACATTCTAGGCTTACTATCTTTCAACCTAGGGACAGCTTCGGTAGTCCAGAATCGTGGATCTTTTTCAAGACCCGGTACAAGCCATTCTTTAAAGTAAAATACATATATTTATACTTTTCTTTTCTTTCTTTCTTTCATATAGAACATGCATTCCTTTCTTTCTTTCTTTCTTTCATATTGCATGTACTATAGACATTCAATCATTCATAATCATAAGCATAGTTTCATATATAGAACATGCATTCTTTTTTTCTTTCATATTGCATGTACTATAGGCATTCAATCATTCATAAACATATGCATACTTTCTGTTAGTAATATGAGAGAAGTGTCCTAAGGCAATCGCCTTATGATGTAAATATTTATTTTAATAAATGATAATTCACTATTTGAGTATACATGTTTTGTGTATTTGATTGGGATCTTAAACTCATCTACTGAATGTCCGCAATACAACTCACAGCATAAGAGAATTTGTGATGGGATCACAACTAGTGATTATCTCTAATGTGCAATTGTGAAGTATTGAAATTATCCCTAGTCGATGAATTGATAAAAATGGACACTATCAATTCTGTTGAGACTAGCATGGGTTATTCTCTAATCAGCTGATTCTCACTAGCTGGTGACATTGGGATGTCCGGAGATAAACATGGATGCTAGTTAAGGGAACTAGTACTTCATTGGAGTGACTGGCTGTAAGACTTCATATGGGAATCTACATGTAGATATGTCAATGAAGATCTTACTGCGGCTTAAGTGCGATGTTCCTTTGACTTGCGGTGTTCAAGTCATCTTGGTCATGGAGACTTATACTTTAACATCTTAAGCAAGCATCTCCAAGGAGGTGTGGACCCGGGATGGTTGGGTATAAGCCGAAGTGCCCGAAGATGTTTGAACAGCCTACAAAGGATTCACCACTCCTTGCGAGGAGATGTATACCCAGGCCTATCGTCGGATTGTTACTCAAAGCCTCTGGCCAGAGCATATCATGTTAAGAGTACGAGTCTCTTAAATACATGAGAGTAATTAGAAATCCAAAGGACGAGGAAGACACTACTTGGGCTAGGTGTGACGTAGTCAGCCTAGTGGGGACTGACACCATAGACCGTGTCCTGAACCAAGTGGGTATAAGGTGGTGAAGGGAATGAGGCACGATTCATTAGAGCTGCTGAAGGGTTTCAGAATAATTTCTTCTGGGGTCAAACCGTTGATCTTTCGATTAATTGGGGATCATGATGTACTACTAGGTGCCACTCATGATCGTTCTATAATTAATGGGTTAATTATAGACGGCCAACATAAATCGAAAGCCTATTTAGTCACACGCAATACGAGTAATTCGAGGGATTTAAAATGAGTTGAAAATTGGATTTTCCGATCAAGAGAAACGAGTCGAATCTGAGTTAATCAGAGGCGCAATGGAAGCTAAAAATGGCTAAGTCTTTTGAAGGCTTTTTGGGCGAATTAAATGAGTTTAATTCGCGGCGGTTCGGGTTGGATTTGGCCGACCAAAGAGGGTGTTAACCCCTCTTTGGGTGGCCGGCCAATGGAGGAAATTAAACCAAGTTTATTTTGGTTTAATTAATAAAATAAATCTAGTATGATTTGTTTTATAAATTATGGATAAATAAATTTGTATAAAGAAATTTATATAAATAAAATTTATAGAAATTTATTCTTTTATGGAAGATTAAAATAATCCATGAATTGGTTTATTTTAATTTTATAAAATCAATTATGGATTGATTTTTCCATAATAAGAAAGTTTATAAATTTCTTATAAAATTTATTCCATAATTTAAAGAGAAGAAGAATTAGTTTTATTATAAATTAGTTTATAATAAAACTTGGTCTAAACGGAATAATTAGTTAAGAAAATTTATAGGATAAATTTCTTATAACTAATTCCGTTTAGAGGGAGACTTAGCAAAGAGTTGCTACTATATAAAGGACCCAAAGGCTAGCCCTTTATTCACAACATCAATCAATTAATCAAGAGATTAATTAGAGCTCTCCCTCTCTCTCTCTCTTCTCCTCTCCCTCTCCTTCTCTAGCCTAGGGCCGGCGCCCTTCATTGAGTTAGGGCCGGCTCCCCCTTTGGTTGCTAGGGCCGGCGCACCCTATCAACTCCAAGAGAAGTTGGCGTGAGCAACCAAGAAGAAGGAGAACCCGAACACGAAGAAGAAGAAGCGGATAGCGACTCCTCTCTTCTCGGAATTCGATTCCGTTACTTCATTGGTTAGTTTTTCCATTGTTTCTCTTATTCTTCTAGTTGTGCCTTCCGAGAATCTAGTAGTTCTCGTCGGCACAAAACTCGTGACTTTGTGAAGTCATCCCGAAGAGAACTCGGCGTGGACGCGAATAGAGGCGGAGCTTCCAAGGGACGCTACGGTTGGATCTCGTCCCTTTCTTCAAGTTACGCGAGGTATAAAAGTAAATTAGTTTACTTTTCCGCAAAATATTATTGCATGATTATGTCGATACACTATAAGGTTGCATGCTAGATACGAAGTTAAAATAATTTAGGAAATTATTTTATGCAAACTCTTCCGCTGCACGTAAAAATTTTAAATTTTACGAACTCGTATCCTTGTCGACATGCACCCGGTCCCAACAGTGGTATCAGAGCCGGTTAGTGTTCGACTTAATCATATAATTGTTTTGTGGAAAACTTTGTCATGATCTCAATTTCGGAAAATTTTTCCAATTATGGAAACTTTCAAATTATAATAAATTTTAGAATTAGGAATTTCAAAGTTTGGAAATCGTCATGAAATTTCGCAAACGTTTGAAATTTTCTAGTTTCTAAATTTTTATAATAATTGTGAAAATTTCCCATCTTTGGAAACTTTCCAATTTTGGAAATTTTTCTATTTTAGAAATTTTTCCAACTTTGGAAATATGTAAGTTTTCTTTGTACCAGAAACTTACAATTATTCTGAAAACCTATTTTCGAAATCTCGCAATTTTGGGCACTTTCTTTTAAGAAAGTCTAGACAAATTCATGGACAGTTAATTGACAATTAAATTTGAATTGGTTTTTAAATTGACAACAAATTCTTTATTTTGGATTGAGCCTCGGGGAGCCGTCCAATTTAAAGTTAGATGTTGTAATTTAATTTCCCAATTTTAATTGAAATTGTCATGTTTGATTTGGATTGAGCCTCGGGGAGCCGTCCAATTGGATTTACAACACTTTACTTTTCTTTGGGTATCTGAGCCTCGGGGAGCCACCCTTAGAAAACGATTTGTTGTAATTAATCAATCCATGAATAAAATATGTTTTAAGAGGTGATGCTCTTACATATTGTTGTCTCCAAAATTAATTAGGAAAATGGTTTCCTATAGAGTTTTCTTAAATGAGATTTTCATGAAAATAATATGTAGTTGAATTAAGGGATTTGTCTCTTAATTTAATAAGATTTGATTTAGAGAAATCAAAGTCTTGAACATATTATTTCCGAAATTAATTATGACAATTTAGGAAATTGTTTCCCAAAGCAATTCCTTTAATAAAGTGTGAAATTAGAATTAAGGAAATCCGGTTCCTAATTCAATTCATGAGACTTGATAAATTAAGTCACATACATACTTTATTAAGGAAATCGTTAGTCATGACATAATTTTATGTCATGAATGTGCTTAAAAGAATGAGACCCAAAACCCCTTACAAAATATTAAGGCCAACACCTTCCATTAATATGGTTAGAATCGGAGTTTTGTTTCTCGTTTGGGTTGATGGACACATCCATGCCCGACTTGAACCTTAACATGTTCAAACCATGGAATTAGTTTATGAATGATATAGTTGGAGTCAGAGGTCAATCCTTAGTTTTGGTTGTTGGACACATCCAAGCCTAACTAAACGGTTGAATGAGCTCCAACCATATTAAAACTATTTCTTGATTAATGGGTCAGCCTTAAGCTTAGAGCATCGATTTGTTGTGCCACAGCCAAGGTCGATGTGAAGAGAGGTGCAGTTGGGTGCTATGTATATGATGCATACTTGTTAATGAGTTAACAACCCAATGATTTATGCAAACATTCAATTAGTTGATAGCATAACGTGATAGTTACATATACGTGATATGTAATCGGTATAATTACCTACCTTCATAGCTAAGAAGAACTTGATGGCCACAGCCATGGTTGTTCTTATCTATGGTTGGATATCAACCTATTTGGAGATGTTCCTACGATCTCCCGAATTGATAATAAGGGTGAATCAATTCGAAAAATAAATAGGATTTAATTTATGTATGTTGATACATTCTTTAATAAAAAAAAAAATCTTCTCACATTATCTCAATTTGTATTTCTAGGATAATCACTCGATCATGTCTTCCCTAAACTTGCGTTCCATTTTGGACACAAATAAACTGACTGGGCCGAACTACATGGACTGGCTTCGAAACCTAAGGATAGTCCTCAAGGCAGAGAAGCTTGCTTATGTCCTTGAAGAACAACTTCCCACCCATCCTCCAGAAAATGCAACTCCAGACCAATTGTTGGCCTATCAGAAACATGTGACCGATTCTGAACTAGCGAGTTGCATCATGCTAGCCTCTATGGTACCTGAGTTGCAAAAGCAACATGAGCATATGGATGCTAATACCATCATCTTCCATCTTCATGAGTTGTTTGAAGAGCAGGCGAGATCCGAAAGGTTCGAGGTCTCCAGACTCCTCTTCACCACTAAGATGCAGGAAGGCACTTCTGCCTCGCAGTTTGTGTTAAAGATGTTGGGGTACATTGAGCGACTGAGCGCACTCGGTTTTGCAATGGATCATGAACTAAGTATTGACTTAATTCTGAGTTGTTTGTCCAAGAGTTGTTCACAATTTGTGATGAACTATCGGATGAACAAACTGGAGACTACCATTCCTGAGTTGATCAACATGCTGAAGACTGTGGAGCCTTCTGTAAAGCTAGATCAAAAAGCGGTACTGTTAGTTGGTTCCTCGAAGAAAGGTTCTAAGAGGAAGGCCAAAGAACAGAACAAAGGGAAGAAGAAAAAGGCCAAGAAAACTGAAAAGAAACCAAAAGGAACTTGCCATCACTGTGGCAAGGAAGGTCACTGGCGAAGAAACTGCAAGATTTATCTTGAGTCCGTGAAGAAGAAGGCATCCGATGCCCCATCCTCTTCAGGTATCTTCGTTATTGAATGTCACTCTATTTCCTCAGATACCTGGGTGTAGCTCACATATATGTAATGACATACAGGGGCTAAGGAATAGAAGAAGGCTCGTCAAGGGAGAAGCGAATTTGCGGGTTGGAAATGGAGCAAGGATTGCTGCTATTGCCATCGGAACATATTTGCTAAAGCTCCCAACTGGACGTGTCTTAGAATTGGATAATTGTTATTTCGTTCCTTCGTTAATAAAGAACATTGTATCTATTTCATGTTTGAATGAAAAAGGTTATCATTTAACTTTCAGTAACAATTGTTGTTACATAACTTTAAATGGCGTTCTTTATGGGAATGGAACTTTGTGCAATGGCATCTACACGTTAGATTTATCCAGTGACGTTTTCAATATCGAAGTAAACAACAAACGTGCTCGAATAGATAATCAAATAGACTCCTACACGTGGCACTGTCGTCTTGGCCATATAAGTAAGAAACGCATGACCGAATTACACCGATGTGGAATTTTGGAATCATTTGAACCCGGTTCATTTGATACATGCGAATCATGCTTAAAAGGCAAGATGACCAAATTACCCTTTCCCGGAAAAGGTAATCCAGTGGGAGAATTGCTTGGTCTAATACATACCGATGTATGTGGACCAATGTCAACTCTTTCACAAGGAGGCTATAGCTACTTCATCACCTTCATCGATGATCACTCACGATTCGGGTATGTGTTCTTGATGAAACACAAATCTGAAGCCTTTGAGAAATTCAAAGAGTTCAGAAATGAAGTAGAGAAACAGCTTGGCAAAAGTATTAAGATACTTCGATCCGATCGAGGTGGTGAATACTTAAGTCAAGAGTTTCAAGATTATCTAAGGGACAATGGGATATTGTCCCAATGGACTCCGCCGTATACACCACAGCATAATGGTGTATCTGAGAGGCGCAACCGAACCTTGATGGACATGGTTAGGTCTATGATGAATCATGCAACTCTTCCAAAATCCTTTTGGGGCTATGCACTTAAGACAGCTGTTTACTTGCTAAACAGAGTCCCGACCAAGGTAGTCTCTACTACTCCATATGAGATTTGGAATAGTAAGAAACCTCACTTAACTCACCTTAAGATATGGGGTTGTCCTGCTTATGTGAAGCGGGTTGTATCAGACAAATTGGATGCTAAGTCTGATAAATGTCTATTTATTGGATACCCTAAGGAAACGAAGGGTTACCAATTCTATCATCCCTTGGAACAAAAGGTGTTTGTTTCAAGGCATGCTGTATTTCTAGAGAAAGAGTTTCTTTTGCAAGAAAACAGTGGGAGTGGGATTGAACTTGATGAAGTTCAAGAACTCCAATAGACATCACAGAGACACCTAGTCTAGGCCCACAACCGATAATTCATAGTGATGAGCTATCAGTTGAACCTAAAACTACACCTCCTCTTCGTAGGTCTGATAGGACACGCAACATTCCAGAGAGATACGGATTTCTCGTAAGTGAATCGAACGACGTGTTGCTCATTGGCGATGACGAACCTATCAGTTATGAAGATGTTCTGAAAAATTCAGAAAGGGACAAATGGCTTGAGGCCATGAAGTCGGAAATGGATTCCATGTATGAAAATCAAGTATGGGACTTGGTTAACCCACCTGAAGGATTAAGCCCATAGGGTGCAAGTGGGTTTTCAAGAAGAAAACCGACATGGAAGGTAATGTTGTTACCTTTAAGGCTAGATTAGTGGCAAAAGGATATCGTCAAAAACAAGGAGTTGATTATGACGAAACCTATTCGCCAGTAGCTATGCTTAAATCCATTCGGATGCTCCTAGCCATAGCAGCTCATTATGATTATGAGATATGGCAAATGGATGTGAAAACAGCTTTCCTTAATGGAAACCTACTTGAGGATGTATACATGATACAACCTGAAGGTTTCACATCGGTTGATAAAACCAAGGTATGCAAGCTTCGACGATCCATATATGGACTAAAGCAAGCATCTAGGAGCTGGAACATCCGTTTTGATGAGACAATCAAAGAGTTTGATTTCTCACAAAATCCTGACGAACCTTGTGTGTACAAGAAGGTTAGTGGGAGTGCAGTCGTATTCCTAGTATTATATGTCGATGACATCTTACTTATAGGAAACGATATATCAGTTTTACAGACAGTTAAGATTTGGTTGTCCAAAACTTTCTCCATGAAAGACCTGGGAGAAGCAACCTATATCCTTGGGATTAGGATCTATAGAGATAGATCAAAACGGTTGCTTGGTCTTTCGCAGTCTACATATATAGACCGAGTGCTAAAAAGGTTTAGCATGTCGGAATCCAAGAAAGGTTACCTTCCCATCAGGCATGGGATCAACCTTTCGAAGTCTATGTGTCCGCGCACAGAAGACGAGAGGATTAGCATGAATAAGATTCC
>JAGFNQ010009527.1:0-62585 GCA_024364735.1 Boesenbergia rotunda
AAAATATGATCTCCTAGCTAAACCCTGTCTACTGATATAGGGTTTTTAGAAATTCCAGATATGCTAGGTCCATCAGTGGGTTTTGCCAAAACCCACTGATATCCCTAAACTACTCCTATAGCTTCGGTGATACACCAAGATTAATGGTTAGACACAAAATATCATCTCCTAGCTCAACCTTGTAAACTGATATAGGGTTTTCAGAATTCCAGATTATGGAAGGTCCATCACTGGGTTTTGCACATAACTCACTGATATCCCTAAACTACTCCTATAACATAGGTGATACAGGCAAGATTAGAAGTTTGGACTCCAAAAATATCGTCCCCTATGCTCAACACTGTCTACAGATATAGTGTTTTCAGAATTCTAGATATGGTAGATCAATTAGTGGGTTTTGTTCAAAACTAACTAATATCCCTAAACCACTCCTATAGAATTGGTGATACAGCAAGATTAGAGGATTTGGGCACCAAAAATATCATCTCCTAGCTCAACCCTGACTACTGATATATGGTTTTCAGAATTCCAGATATGGTAGGTCCATAAGTGGGTTTTGCTCAAAACTCACTGATATCCTAAACTACACCTATAGCATTTAAGATACAGCAAGATTAGAAGTTTGGACACCAGAAATATCATCTCCTAGCTTAACCCTGTCTACTGATATAGGGTTTTCAGAATTCAAGATAAAGTAGGTCCATCAGTGTGTTTTGCTCAAAACTCACTTATATACCTAAACTACTCCTATAGCATTGGTGATACAGCAAGATTATAGGTTTGGACACCCAAAAATATCATCTCCTAGCTCAACCCTGTCTACTACTATAGGGATTTCAGAATTCCAGATATGGTAGGTCTATCAGTGGGTTTTGCTCAAAACTCACTGATATCCCCTAAACTTCTCCCTATAGCATTGGTGATACAGCAAAGATTAGAGGATTGGACACCAAAAATATCATATCCTAGCTCAACCCTGACTACTGATATATGGTATTCAAAATTTCAATATGGTAGGTCCATCAGTGGCTTTTGCTCAAAACTCACTGATATCCCTAAACTACTCCTATAGCATTGGTGATTCAACAAAATTAGAGGTTTGGACACCAAAAATATCATCTCCTATTCAACCCTGACTTCTGATATAGGGTTTTTCAGAATTCCAGATATGGTAGGTCCATCATTGGATTTGCTCAAAAACTCACTGATATCCCTAAACTACTCCTATAGCATTGATGATACACCAAGATTTAAGGTTTGGACACCAAAAATATCATCTCTTAGCTTAACCCTGTCTACTGACTATAGGGGTTTCAGAATTCCAAATATGGTAGGTCCATCAAAGGGTTTTGCTTAAAACTCACGGATATCCCTAAACTACTCTGATAGCAATTGTGATACAGCAAGATTTGAGGTTTGGACATCAAAAATATCATCTCCTAGCTCAACCCTGTCTACTGATATAGGATTTTCAGAATTCTAGATTTGGTTGGTCCATCAATGGGTTTTGCTCAAAACTCACTGATATCCCTAATCTACTCCTATAGCATTGGTGGATCAACAAGATTAGTGGTTTGGACACCAAAAATATCGTCTCCTAGATCAACCTAGTCTACTGATATAGGGTTTTATGAATTCCAGATATGGTAGGTCCATCAGTGGGTTTTGCTCAAAACTCATTAATATCCCTAAACTATTCCAATAGCATAGGTGATACAACAAGATTAGATGTTTGGACACCAAAATATCATCTCCTAGCTTAACCCTGTCTACTTATATAGGATTTTCAGAATTCCAAATATGGTTGGTCCATTAGGGGTTTTGCTCAAAACGCACTAATATTCCTAAACTACTCCTATAGCATTGGTGATACACCATGACTAGAGGTTTGGAGACCAAAAATATGATCTGCTAGCTCAACCCTGTCTACTGATATAGGGTTTTCAGAATTCCAGATATGCTAAGTCCATCAGTTGGTTTTGCTCAAAACTCCCTGATATCCATAAACTACTCCTATAGATTGGTGATACAGCATGATTAAGTTGGACACCAAAAAATATCATCTCCTAGCTCAACCCAGTCTACTGATATAGAGTTTCAGAATTCCAGATATGTAGGTCCATCAGTAGGTTTTGCTAAAAACTCACTGATATCCCTAAACTATTCCTATAGCATTGTGATACAGCAAGATTAAAAGTTTGGACACCAAAAATATCATCTCCTAGCTCAACCCTATCTACTGATATAGGTTTTCAGAATTCCAGGTATCATAGGTCCATCAGTGGATTTTGCTCAAAACTCACTGATATCCCTAAACTACTCCAATAGCATTGGTGATACAGCATGATTAGAGGTTTGGAAACCAAAAATATCATCTCCTAGCTCAACCCTGTCTACTGATATAGGTTTTTCAGAATTCCAGATATGGTAGGTCCATCAGTCAGTAATATGAGAGAAGTGTCCTAAGGCAATCGCCTTATGATTATAATCATTTACTTTAATAAATAAATATTCACTATTTGAGTATACATGTTCATGTATTTGATTGAGATCTTAAACTCATTTACTGAATGTCCGCAATACAATTCACAGCATGAGAGAATTTGTGATGAATTCACAACTAGTGATTATTGTTGTGACGAGATGGCTATAGAGGGGGGGTGAATATAGCCGGACACTCAAATCGCCCCCTCTTCAAAACTTTCTTCCTGTGATCAGATTAGTAGCAGCGGAAACAAAATACAACAGGAAGAATAAAACAGAGAAAGGAATCACAAACAAAACAAACGCTAAGATGAAGATGTACAAGGTTCGGGGATAACTTGCCCCTACTCCTTGGCGTGCCCGTAAGGTGGGCGATCCCTTGATCTCGGCAGATCAAGCCCCGGTGAACCCGGATAAGATAGAGCCTCCTTCTCGGTGGAGAAACCTCTCCACAAATCCACGGATGATATAACTTGAGTACAGGAGATCACACATGAAGGAACACTCACCAAGCTCTCACAGGAATGCAACAAGATCGCTTAAGCACAAAGCAACAGAGAGCACAAACACAGCCCAGCCAAACTTCCCAAGTTTCTGTCTTGTTCGCCCCGCTCCTCTGCTTCCAGCTTCGTCACTTAAGCTCTGCTCACCATCACAAGCTTCATCAGCATCCACTGAGCCATCCTAACCCACTGACCTCCCTGAGCACTCAGTCCACTGAAGACCTCCTCTCCAGCTGAGCCTCCGTCAGTCGCCAGCTGCGTCAGTTGCCCGTTGAAACCTGAGAATGAGAAACAGCCAAACCTGCTCAACGGAAAGCCTCGCATTGACCCTCCTTGAGTGTTTGAATCACCTGCTATCACCTGCACACTTCAACAGAGGCTTAGCAATGCATATCAAAACATATCAGCAGTGTATCAGAGAATCGGCAGTGAAAATAGACTTCTGACAGCATATTTGAATTAAAGTTCTGCTCCTGATCGGTCCCCAGACCGATCAGGGAGGAGCCTGATCGGTCACCAGACCAATCCAGCAGTTTCTGCACACTCCTGATTGGTCCCCAGACCAATCAGGCTCCTGCCTGATCGGTCACCAGACCAATCAGGCTCCAGCCTGATCGGTCACCAGACCAATCAGGCTGAAACTTTAATCAAATCCTAGCTGCGCCTGATCGGTCACCAGACCAATCAGGCTCCAGCCTGATCGGTCACCAGACCAATCAGGCTTGAGTGAACAGTGATTCTTTAATCAAATCCAAAGTCTCTGATCGGTCACCAGACCATTCTAGACATGATTAGCAAGGGAACTCAACTCACTGTTCGCTCCCTGATCGGTCACCAGACCGATCAGGAGCTGTGCAGTGAGTGAAACACACACTCCCTGATCTGTCACCAGACCGATCAGACATCGCTGGATCGGTCACCAGACCGATCCACGAAGGAGCAGCGTGCCAACTCCCTGATCGGTCACCAGACCGATCCAGGGACTCAAACTTAGCCCTCCAAGCTAAGTTTTCATCCACCTTAGCCCTCCAAGCCAAGGATTTTTCCATCTAACTCTCCAAGTTGGGAATTTGCACCTAACCCTCCATGTTAGGACTTTTCACCTAGCCCTCCAAGCTAGGACTTTTCACCTAGCCCTCCAAGCTAGGACTTTTCACCCAACCCTTCCGAGTTAGAACTTCATCCAACCTAGCCCTCCAAGCTAGGCACCTGACCCTCCAAGCCAGGACTTTTCACCTAATTCTCCAGGATGGGAATTTGCACCTAACCCTCCAAGTTAGGACTTTTCACCTAGCCCTCCAAGCTAGGACTTTTCACCCAACCATTCCGAATTAGGACTTTTCCAACACCTAGCCCTCCAAGCTAGGACCTGACCCTCCAAGCCAGGACTTTTTCACCTAATTCTCCAAGATGGGAATTTGCACCTAACCCTCCAAGTTAGGACTTTTCACCTAGCCCTCCAAGCTAGGACTTTTCACCCACCTCTTCCGAATTAGGACTTTTCAACACCTGGCTTCACTCACCAGGACCCGGCTTCACTCACCGGGATTTCAACCTAGCTTCACAAGCTAGGACCTGGCTTCACTCACCAGGGTTTCATGCTCAGTCCCCGACCAGGACTTTAACCCAAATTCGCTCAACCAAACTTAAATCATTGTCAAACACCAAAACAACAACCGGGCCAGACTGCATCAACAATCTCCCCCTTTTTGTTGTTTGACAACCCGATTTAAGTTTATGTATCAATCAATTGAAGTCCGTTCAATTCTCATAAGGGAATCATGATCCTCCCCCTATAATAACCATAAACTTAATCAGTCATTTTCTCCCCCTTTGTCAAACATCGAAAAGGGTATGGTTATTAAGTTTGACCATAACTCCCCCTCAATCAAGGGTCTCTCCCCAAACCCAAAATAGTCAAAGGTAAAATTTTGCATATGAGAGGCATATACCATAAATGTATCATGGCAACAATGTATATGCATCATACGCCAAAAAGTGTGAATTTCACATGAAAATATATACAGAATAATATCATGGTCAAACATGTATATGTTTCATATGATAAGTAATAATGCAGCTTCATCAGACTTATGATTGATACAGAAAAATTTCTGATGTATCTATGAACAATCAGTTTTCAGAAAAATTTCTATAATTCTGATACATTCAAGATGAGACTGCATTAACATTCGAAATTTCATGTGAAGACATATACAGAAGTATATCATGGTCAAATACGTATATGCTTCACATGACAAGTAAGGAATGCATCTCTATCTGACACATAGTCTTGATTGGTATCCGTGACCAACTAGGTCTGTTGATTACGTGATACAGAAGGATATTTGATTAGTCTGGGGAGCGATCAGATTTCAAAAAAATTTCTGAAACACGACATTAAGAATAAGAGTCATGATTTGGATTTCGTGACTGAAAATTATCCCTCATCAAGGAGCAAGAGATCAAACGACATGATTCACACAACCCGTTCATATGAATTTCAAAAATTTCAACACGGGCTTGTATCGAATCAGTATAAAATTTGCTCCGAGTATGACTAGGATGATCCAATTATACTTGGTTTGTATCAGATTTGTTTGTAGTATGATCATTAAACTGATACAATTCTATGGAAGGTGATTGGTCTCAGGAGTTTTTGGATCAATTTAGAACGATCTGGGAGTTCCTTGATCAGAATTGATCTGATCGGTCGCCAGACCGATCAGAGTGAGTCCTGATCGGTCGGTGGACCGATCAGGTATGACACAGACAGGTTTCTGAAACTGAGAAGTTTCAGAAACGGTTCTGTTTCAACGTTTGAACACTCTAAACCCTAACACAATCAAATTTAACTCCTAATAGAGTTCCGTTAAACAATACTCATGTTCCTTAACCAAAGAAAACAACATGATTTGCATCTCTTTAACTAACATGTATATTTTCAAATCATGCAATATCTCCAATATAACTTGAGAGTAAAACTCATAAATACAAAGTTTAAAGTGTGATTCTAGAAAACATGGTGAATTTGAAAGTGATCAACATATGATTAAATTTCAGAACATGCCTATATAACATTAGATTTCATGATACAAACTATGATCAGATTTCATGATACAAACACAAGTATGATCAATCTTTCAAAAACATGCTTGTATCAAATTTGTATCAAACTATGATCAATTTCTAAATTCTGATCAGTTCAAGGTATGTTTATAACATGTTTGTACCAAGATTCCAAGGTTTGTATACATCCATCATAAAATTCATAATCATGAATAGCATGGATGCATTTTGCTATTTATCAACATCAATACATGAATGAAATCTATGTGTGCCAAGGCATGATCAGTGGAAAATCAAACAAGTCATGGAACTTAAAACATCATAACCTATGTGATCATGTTGTTCTTAACCCAAAATTAGGTTTGTCCCAATTCCAATGGATGATCAAAATTCCAAAACATGCTTATTTCACATCATGATCAATTTAAGCTATGTGTTGATATTGTTCTTAATCAAAATGGGCATGTCATAGATTAATGTTAATCATCCAAACACCAAAGTCATGGCATACTCATCTAGGTTCATCTCCAAAATAATAAAAAAAAACTTAAGCCTAGGCCTTAAACTCATGTTCTTTGTCTAATCATGTATTGTGAGATTTTCATAGTGATTTTCACAAACCATGTGTTCTTCATGTTGGCATAATACATACAAGAAAATCATGACATACTTGATCATGGAAGAACTTAAACACTAAAGTACATTATACCATGACTAAGTATTTTAACACATGAATATCATAAAAATCACTAGCCAAGGGATTATATTGTCATAAGATCTAAAACAATGGAGCTCAAGGCATTTAATTCGAATTTTCCATAATCATCCATGTGAATGACAATTTTGCCTTTGGTCATGGGTTTGGAGCACCAAATATCAACCTCCCATGTTGATAGATGCTCCCCCTCAAATAATGCTTATACAATTCTAAAGATAGAAGTTTTAGGTACCCAAATTTTGGGACCTAAAGAATCTACAATGAATGACTTTGGCACCCATGCCTTAGTCAATTTCTTTTTGACTTTTCGAACCTTAGAATCATTTGATGATCTAAAATAGGTTCTTGACATTAAAGATATGACACTAGGTTCTTTAGGTTGGTAACCCAAACCAACCTTGTTGTACATCGTCCTTTGTGAGTTCAAGATCATGTCTAGGGTTTTGGAGCTTGTTGAAAATTTCTCAAGAACATTCTTGAGGTTTTCAATTTCACCCTTCAAGATCTTATTCTCATTCTCAAGGGATTCATTATGGAAGTCATTAATATCCTCAACCTTAGAGGATTTTAATTCTTTTACTTCCAACTTCAATGACTTAACCTTATTCTTAGATTTCTTTAACAATTTGGTTAAACATGCGATAGCTCTATAGCACTTATCCAACTCGGGAGAGATTACCTCTTCATCATCCGAAGATGATGAAGGCGCGGTTGAGGAGTCACTTGATTCATCACTCTCCTCCTTTGACTCTTGTAGTGCCACTAGAGCCACGTGACAGTGGATGTCCTCCTCCTCCTTGTCAATCTTCTTCTTCCTTTTGTTTCCTGCCACAAAAGCAAACCCTTTCTCCTTGGGGCCTTGGTTAGAGATCTCATGTAGCTCCATCTCACAAAATAAGTCCTCTAACTTAACAAGAGATAAGTCCTTGGAAACCTTGTAGGCATCCACCATGGATGACCACAAAATATTCCTAGGGAAGGCTTTGAGTACATACCTCACTAGGTCTCTATTGTCTACCTTTTCATTGATGGAGTGGAGGTCATTCAATACATCTTTGAATCGACAATGAAGCATACTTACAGTTTCATTTTCTCCCGTTGTCAAGTTCTGGAGTTGGCTGTGAAGGAGATCCTTCTTGGCAGTCCGGGTGTCTTGAGTTCCTTCATGAAGCTCAAGAAGTTTATTCCATAGATCTTTGGCAGAGGTGAAAGGGCCAACCTTGATTAGCTGTTCTTTGGTCATCCCACATTGAAAGGTCACGACAGCTTTGGTATTTGCTTCCCCCTTCCGGATTTGCTCAGGAGACCACTTGGAAAACTCAAGCTCCTTTCCTTCATTATCCTTTGGAAGGGAAAACCCCTCCTTGACAGCGAACCACAAGCTCATGTTTGTCTTCAAGTAAAACTCCATTCTTGACTTCCAATATGAAAAATCAGTGCCGTCGAGGAATGGAGGTCAGTTTGTGCTCAATCCTTCTCTTCCAGCCATCTTGTTGTAAGCTCTCGGATGTTAAGCCGTGAACAGAGCCCCAAGCTCTGATACCACTTGTTGGTGACGAGATGGCTATAGAGGGGGGGTGAATATAGCCAGACACTCAAATCGCCCCCTCTTTCAAAACTTTCTTCCTGTGATCAGATTAGTAGCAGCGGAAACAAAATACAATAGGAAGAATAAAACAGAGAAAGGAATCACAAACCAAACAAACGCTAAGACGAAGATGTACAAGGTTCGGGGATAACTTGCCCCTACTCCTTGGCGTGCCCGTAAGGTGGGCGATCCCTTGATCATCGGCAGATCAAGCCCCGGTGAACCCGGATAAGATAGAGCCTCCTTCTCGGTGGAGAAACCTCTCCACAGATCTCACGGATGATATAACTTGAGTACAGGAGATCACACAAGTAGGAACACTCACCAAGCTCTCACAGGAATGCAACAAGATCGCTTAAGCACAAAGCAACAGAGAGCACAAACACAGCCCAGCCAAACTTCCCAAGTTTCTGTCTTGTTCGCCCCGCTCCTCTGCTTCCAGCATCGTCACTTAAGCTCTGCTCACCATCACAAGCTTCATCAGCATCCACTGAGCCAGCCTGAACCCACTGACCTCCCTGAGCACTCAGTCCACTGAAGACCTCCTCTCCAGCTGAGCCTCCATCAGTCGCCAGCTGCGTCAGTTGCCCGTTGAAACCTGAGAATGAGAAACAGCCAAACCTGCTCAACGGAAAGTCTCCCATTGACCCTCCTTGAGTGTTTGAATCACCTGCTATCACCTGCACACTTCAACAGAGGCTTAGCAATGCATATCAAAACATATCAGCAGTGTATCAGAGAATCGGCAGTGAAAACAGACTTCTGACACCATATTTGAATCAAAGTTCTGCTCCTGATTGGTCCCCAGACCGATCAGAGAGGAGCCTGATCGGTCACCAGACCGATCCAGCAGTTTCTGCACACTCCTGATTGTTCCCCAGACCAATCAGGCTCCTGCCTGATCGGTCACCAGACCAATCAGGCTCCAGCCTGATCGGTCACCAGACCAATCAGGCTGAAACTTTAATCAAATCCTAGCTGCGCCTGATCGGTCACCAAACCAATCAGGCTCCAGCCTGATCGTTCACCAGACCAATCAGGCTCCAGCCTGATCGGTCACCAGACCAATCAGGCTTGAGTGAACAGTGATTCTTTAATCAAATCCAAAGACTCTGATCGGTCACCAGACCGTTCTGGACCTGATTAGCAAGGGAACTCAACTCATTATTCGCTCCCTAATCGGTCACCAGACCGATCAGGAGCTGTGCAGTGAGTGAAACACACACTCCCTGATCGGTCACCAGACCGATCAGACATCGCGGGATCGGTCACCAGACTGATCCACGAAGGAGCAGCGTGCCAACTCCCTGATCGGTCACCAGACCGATCCAGGGACTCAAACTTAGCCCTCCAAGCTAAGTTTTCATCCACCTTAGCCCTCCAAGCCAAGGATTTTTCCATCTAACTCTCCAAGTTGGGAATTTGCACCTAACCCTCTAAGTTAGGACTTTTCACCTAGCCCTCCAAGCTAGGACTTTTCACCTAGCCCTCCAAGCTAGGACTTTTCGCCCAACCCTTCCGAGTTAGAACTTCATCCAACCTAGCCCTCCAAGCTAGGCACCTGACCCTCCAAGCCAGGACTTTTCACCTAATTCTCCGATGGGAATTTGCACCTAACCCTCTAAGTTAGGACTTTTCACCTAGCCCTCCAAGCTAGGACTTTTCACCCAACCCTTCCGAATTAGGACTTTTCCAACACCTAGCCCTCCGAGCTAGGACCTGACCCTCCAAGCTAGGACTTTTTCACCTAATTCTCCAAGATGGGAATTTGCACCTAACCCTCCAAGTTAGGACTTTTCACCTAGCCCTCCAAGCTAGGACTTTTCACCCACCTCTTCCGAATTAGGACTTTTCAACACCTGGCTTCACTCACCGGACCCGGCTTCACTCACCGGGATTTCAACCTAGCTTCACAAGCTAGGACCTGGCTTCACTCACCAGGGTTTCATGCCAGTCCCCGACCAGGACTTTAACCCAAATTCGCTCAACCAAACTTAAATCATTGTCAAACACCAAAACAACAACCGGGCCAGACTGCATCAACAATTATCTCTACATGTGCAATTATGAAGTATTGAAATTGTCCCTAGTCGATGAATTGATAAATACGGACACTATCAATTCTGTTGAGACTAGCATGGGTTATTCTCTAATCAGCTCATTCTCACTGGCTGGTGACATTGGGATGTCCGGAGATAAACATGAATGCTAGTTAAGGGAACTAGTTCATTGGAGTGACTAGCTGTAAAACTTCATATGGTAATCTACATATAGATATGTCAATAAAGTTCTTACTGCAGCTTAAGTGCGATGTTCCTTTGACTTGCGGTGTTCAAGTCATCTTGGTCATGAAGACTTATACTTTGATATCTTAAGCAAGCATCTCCAAGGAGGTATGGACCCAGGATGATTAGGTATAAGCTGAAGTGCCCGAAGATGTTTGAACAGCCTACAAAGGATTCACCACTCCTTGCGAGGAGATGTATACCCAAGGCCTATCGTCGGATTGTTACTCAAAGCCTCTGGCCAGAGCATCACATGTTCCGAGTATGAATCTCTCGGAAACATGAGAGTAATTAGAATCCGTTGGACGAGAAAGACATTACTTGGGCTAGGTGTGACGTAGTCAGCCTAGTGGGGACTGACACACATTGACCGTGTCCTGAACCAAGTGGGTATAAGATGGTGAAGGGAATGGGGCACAACTCATTATAGCTGCTGAAGGGTTTCAGAATTATTTCTGAGGTCAACCGTCGATCTTTCGATTAATTGGGAGTCATGATGTACTACTAGGTGCCACTCATGATCGTTCTATAATTGGTTGATTATAGACGGCCAACATAAATCGAAAGCCTATTTAGTCACTCGCACTATGAGTAATCCGAGGGATTTAAAACGAGTTGAAAATTAGATTTTTCCAATCAAGAGAAATAAGTCGAATCTGAATTTATCAGAGGCGCATCAGAAGCTTAAAATGGCTAAGTCTTTTGAAGGCTTATTGGACGAATTAAAAGCGTTTAATTCGTAATGGGTTTGGCTTGGTGTGGCCGGCCAAAGAGGGTGCCCACCCTCTTTGGTTTGGCCAGCCACAATAAAGGAGGGAAACCAATTTATTTGGTTCAAATTATAAAATAAATCGAGCGCGGTTTATTTTATAAAATTATGGATAAAGAAATTTATATAAAGAAATTTATATAAAGAGATTTATTTTCATGAAATTAAAATAAACCTGGATTGGTTTATTTTATTTTATAAAATCAATAATGGATTGATTTACCATGATAAAGAAATTTATATAAAGAAATTTATATAAAGAAATTTATATAAAGAGATTTATTTTCATGAAAATTAAAATAAACCTTGGATTGGTTTATTTTATTTTATAAAATTAATAATGGATTGATTTACCATGATAAAGAAATTTATATAAAGAAATTTATTTTCATGGAAATTAAAATAAACCTTGGATTGGGTTATTTTATTTTATAAAATCAATTATGAATTGATTTTTCCATGATAAGAAAAATTTATATAGTAAATTTCTTGTAAAAAAAATTTATTCCATAATAAAAGGGGAGACATAGTTGTTTTTATTATAAATTAAGTTATAATAAAAACTTGGCATAACAGAATAATTCATAGAAAAATTTATAAGATAAATTTCTTATGAAAAATTTATTCCGTTAAAAGGAGACTTGGCGATAAAGAGGTTACTATATAAAGGTACAAAGGCAAGGTTTGGAAATCAATTCAAGTGATCAAGGATTCTTGCCTAGCCTCTCTTCCTCTCCTTCTCTCCCTCTCCCTCTCCAAGTGGGCGCCGGCCCTAGAAGTTCCTCCTAGGGTTGCCGTGAGCCAACTCCACCAAGAAGGTGCCGAAGAAGAAGAAGAAGTGGGTCGCGACTCCTTCCTTCCTTTCCCTGGAATCTTGATTCCGTTACTTGGTGGTTAGTTTCCATCTCTCTCTCTTGATATTCTAGTTGTACCTTTGGAGAATCTAGTAGTTCTTGTCGGCACGAAACTCGTGGCTTTGCGAAGTCATCCCAAAGAGAACTCGGCGTGGACGCGAATAGAGGTGGAGCTTCCAAGGGACGCTACGGTTGGATCTCGTCCCTTTCTACGAGTTACGCGAGGTATTAAGTAAATTAGTTTACTTTCTGCAAAATTTTAAATGTATGATCATGTCTCTACAACATAAGGTTGAATTCTAGATACGTGGTTAAAATAATTTGAGAAATTATTTATGCTAAACCTTCCGCTGCACGTAATTAAATTTTAAAATTACGAACCCGTATCCATGTCAACATGCACCCAGTCCCAACATTTACAACACTCCTATTGCAACATAATTTGAAAATATGACTTAGTAGTCTCGAAGGAATCAAAATTTTGTATGCATTCTGTATTTACTTAGTAAGTTGGATTATGTCTACCATAAATTTAAAAAACTTGTTTCAAATTATAAAATTTAATAATTATATAAAATTAGAGGATTTGGTCACATCTTGTAGATAAATATTGAATATTATTCTATAAATCATTATTTATTTAATGTCCAAGGTGAGCATGATCTTAAATGATTTTAGGCCCACGGTGGGCCAGAAATAAAATGATTTTAGGCCCACGGTGGGCCTGAAATAAAATGAATTCAGACCCGTTCAGGCCTACGGTGGGCCTGAAATCACTTCAATTCAAGCCCACTGTGGGCCTAAATAGCTTCATTTCAGGCCCAACGTGGGCCTGAAATAAATTTATTTCTGGCCCAAGGTGCGGCTGAAATCATAACTCATAATTATTGGTACTTAGTGTGCACATAATATCCCACTGATATACCTAAAAATCTCTTATTGCAACCTACTCATATAACATATTGATATAGATTGATTAGAAGTTTGGACACTAAAAATATCATCTCCTAGCTCAACCCTGTCTACTGATATAGGGTTTTCAGAATTCCAGATATGGTAGGTCCATCAGTGGGTTTTGCTCAAAACTCACTGATATCCCTAAACTACTCCTATAGCATTGGTGATACAGCAAGAGTAGAGGTTTGGACACCAAAAATATCATCTCCTATCTCAACCCTGTCTACTGATATAGGGTTTTTAGAATTTCAGATATGGTTGGTCCATCACTGAGTTTTGCTCAAAACTCACTGATATCCCTAAACCACTAATATACCTATTTAAATAATAATTCATGATAAATAATTAATATTTTTTTATTAAGATGGCAAATAAAATTTTCATTCATTGGTGGGCCTAAATATCTGACATATCAGGCCCAAGGTGGGCCTGAAATCAGAGATATTCAGGCCCACTATGGGCTTGAAAAACTCTTATTTCAGGCCCAGCGTCGTTCATCTATATGTGAATTTTAGAGGCTTGAAAATTAAATATAAATACATTGTCAATAAAATACAAATAATAAATCAGAAATATATATGATATATAACAAATTTAGTTTTATTTTTAGAAATAAAAATAGATATAACCTAAATTGTATTTATAATACATATAAAGAAAAAAGGCCCGTCTAGGGCCTGAAATCCTTATATATCAGGCCCAGCAGTCACTCAACTTTATAGCGTCCCTGGGAGCCTAGTGTTAAGCAATCGTCTTCTAGCTCCAGATTTGTTGCGATTTCAAGGTAGCCTGCTTGTCTTCATTAGAGTAGTTGTCGGCGACATCCTCATCATCGCACTAGTCGAATTGTAGGTACCCTAATTTGTAGTTTGTCATTTCAGTTCTTGCTTTTCACCTAGGGTTAGCGATAGTTTTCAGTAGCGATAGTTTTCAGTGAAAGACTGAATTTGAGGAGGCCCTTTTATGAACGAATTCTAAGTGTCATTTTTGTTTGTGTCAAATAATTTTTTGTTTGATGGTTGCTAAGTTCGGTATGGGTCAAAAAAGATCATCTTCAAAGAAAGTTGCTCCCACCAAATCTAAGAAACAGCAAGTCCATGGGGGAAGTCATGGGAAAAAATAGCTGCCACAATGAAAAATCAAATTGCCTACTGAGTATACAAGTTTTGCCAACAGAGGTCGAAGTAAACGAATGAACTGGAAAAGTACCCTTCGTCATTTCAAAAATTTTGTTGATTCTGTTCCACCCACACCAGCACAAGAACAGTTGCTTCGAGAAACACCCTTTTCTTGGGTCCTAGACCATCCTACTAGTTCTTGTGTAAGACCTCAGGTTCAGAACATGTTTGATAATTGGGATAAAGAAAAACAGAGCTTTGTATTCCATGGGAAAAAACTCAATTTCACAAAGGTTGATATATCACTTATTCTAGGGCTACCTGACCATGGAGAGATGGCCCAACTTGATTTGAATGAGGCCTCGAGCCCACTGTACAAGGAGTATTTTGAAGATTCCAGTTGTTCTGCACGTCATTTGGAGAAACTGCTAATAAATTCTACATCCAATGACAAGTTGTACTGTCAGTTGTATATACTCTATTTTTTTTTGTACAGTGATATTTTATGGTACTAGCAGCATACTTGTCATTCCTGCCCTGTAACTTATTGATTGCATAGATGATTTTGACAATCTACCAAACTATAATTGGTGCAATGCCGTATACAATTTCATGGCTCCTCAGCTGGGAGCCATTGGAAAGGAGGTGACATTAAGGCATAGACCACATGTAGGTGATTCAACCCAACCGGCCAAGGCTCCTTGCTCAAGGGATTTTCAAATATTTTGGCTGTAAGTTAGAGTACATATACCTGCTCATATAATTTGATGATGGATATTATTTACTGATTATAATGATGTTGTAGGTATGGGTTACTGAACATATTAGTATTGCTGCTCCTGAACATCCTCATAGATTGCCAAGAATACTTCGCTGGACTTGGCCTAAAGCCCATGTTGAGAGTATCAAGAGGATGATAGACCGTGTGGTCACAAATTTAATTATTGTTGATTTAATTCCGTTTGATATAGAGGATGATTTGGTACCTGACTACTCTCCTCCAACTCAACCACTTGAGGTACACTGTGAGGTATTAGAGCAGGCACCAGAAGGAAGCCAGGCAGCACAAGGAAGGCTACATGCCATACAAATGGAAGCCTGCAATATATGTACACAAAAACAAGAACAAATTGAGACCTTACAGCAACAATTAAATATAGCACTTAAAAGTTTGGAGGAAGCTAAAAGTGAGACGACAACAACCATCAGTGCCATGGATCAAATTATTGCTCAGAAACAAACAATAATTGCAGAGAAGGAGTCTCAGCTGAAACAAAAAGATAACATCATTGTTGAAAACGATAAAATAATTGGTGACAAAGATTCGCAGCTTAAAGAACAAGAAGAGCAAAATGATAAAAGGGTAGTCGTAAGAGAGATGATCATACTTCAGGCTAACCAAAGTATCATGATGTAATGCCCGCCTTTTTCCCACACCTTACGGTGTGGCAAGAGGCGGCGTTACGCTAACATACATAGGCATATGAACATCTTAATACAGCGGAATAATTTTTTCTTTAAACTTATTACACATGCGTTTAACCATGCAACTAATACTTGAATCATGTATATATATACCTTAACTATCATTCATGAACATGGTGACATTGTAACTTAGCATATTAACCGCATATGTAGCATCATGATCTAAACATTCCATAACATATCCATAAGCATCATAAGTTGCAAGTAACTTATCCATAAGCATCATAAGTAGCAAGTAACTTATCCATAAGCATCATAAGAGTAAGTTATAATTTAAGCATAACTATCATAGGTATAGCATAGAACCTAATGAGGCGTTTCAAAACACAAGACATGCAATCAGTATAAATAGAAGAATCCTTTGCCATGTCACTGCCACACACACGCTCTTGCCCCTCCTGCTGCATCCCTTAGTACCCTCTTGCTTGATCTGCGGTATAAGAAAATAAGACTATAAGCACACAGGCTTAGTAAGACCCTTTCCTACTCACTAAAATCCATACCTCACATAAAACATAATCATATGAACATTTAATAGGACATGGTTCTTAACATAGAACATAAGCATAAAAAAAACATTTAACACGGCATGGTTCTTAACATAAAGCATAAAAAAACATTTAACATGGCATGGTTCTTAACATAGAACATAAGCATAAAAAAACATTTAACATGGCATGGTTCTTAACATAAAGCATAAAAAAATATTTAACATGACATGGTTCTTAACATAGAACATAAGCATAAAAAGGCATTTAACATGGTATGGTTCTTAACATAAACATAAGCATCTTCTTAACACAATTCATAAGCATATTCTTAGCATACATTATAAGCATATCATAAGCATATTCTTAGCATAAATCATAAGCATATCATGAGCATATTCTTAGCATAAATGCATAACATGAATGGATGCATGAGTCAAATGAATATACATAAGGATGCTTATTTGAAAATCATACTTATAATTACTTAAACATAATCATAACATCATGGGGCCCTGACTTGTACCACATACATACATCATGTGCACGCATCCCTAAGTAAATACGAGGTAGCTAATCTCGACCTACTAGGGTAAGGACAGCTTCATCGGTAGTCCCGAACCGTGGACAGCTTCATCGGTAGTCCAGAACCGTGGACAGCTTCATCGGTAGTCCAGAACCATGGACCTTACTTAGGTCCGGTACAAGCCCATTCATAAAATGAAATAATTTTACATGCTTCTTCATTCATAAAACATACATGACATAATCATTCATTCTTAATGCTTAACATCATCATTATGCCTTGAAGGCATGATCCTTATCTTCATTCATCATTTTCATTCCATATCATCATTATACCTCGAAGGCATGAACTTTATCATCATTCATCATTTTCATTCATAAAACATGACATACATACATAATTATATCCTAAGATATGAGTATCATCCTAGTCCATAAAGCTTGCATGATCATGGTACATAAGATAAACATGCATTTCATACATGGTACATTTCATCTAGCATGCATAATCATAGTATCCATCATAGAGCATGCATGGGTAAGATACATATTAACATGATACATACCACTTAGGTTCATGGCATTCTACAGTACTTAGGTTCATGGCATTCATTATAGAACATGCATAGACCTTCATACACATATATCTATTATAGGCATTTAACATCCTACATGCATTATTCTATTTAACCTACCCCTACATCAATTACATATGTTCATGGTATATGGTCTAAAATATTCATGAGTAAAACATAACACATAACCTAAACATACAAAGTCATGATACATAACACTTAAAGCTAGGGTTTTGGTAACATAAAGATCCTTACATCATGCTTAACCATATACTTACATCATAGTAACCTATAAACAAGTATCCTTGAGACCTTAACCCAATCCAAACCCTAGATCATGGTCTTGGCCGAAACCCTAAAGAACCATATGTCCATGAAAAATTCACATAGGTCATAATTAACCTCCAATACAATACATACAATGCCATAGGAAACCATTTGAACCCTTGATTGAATTTAACCCTAAGTCCTAGCCCTATATCATGCATTGGCCGAAACCCTAAAAGGGTAATAAGTCCATAGGGATATTCATATAAGTCACCATTAATACCCATTATATCATAGAAAACATACTAACCATGCTTGAAGGGTTAAATTTTAAACCTAGCCATGGTACATGGGTGGTGGCCAAAATCCTAAAGGGGTTCTTGGGTGCTACAAAATTTCCAAAATCATACTTTTATGCTTAACTTATCATGAGTAAACATTAGGAAACATAAGAGGGGTTTTTAACATCATCTTAGCCCCAAAACATGCTTGGCCGAAAATCTTAGGAGCCTTAATCCTTTATTTTCTCAACATAAATCCCAAACAACATCTTAAATCTTGATAAGGAACATAAACTATTATACCACAGGTGAGGGAGTCTTACCCTTGGTGTTTTGGTTATAGACCCTAAATAGAGAAGAGGATGAAGACCTTGTTGTCCCTTGATCACCCCTAGCCCTTGTAGCCTTGTAGGAAGCCTTGGATCTTCAAAAAAAAGTCCCCTTGTGAAGCTTTTCCAAGGGAGAGGAGCCTTGGTGGGTTTCGGCTAGGAGAAGGAAGAAGAGGGAGAGAAGGAGTTTTGGTGGAAGAAGGGAACAATGACTTAAGTGCTAAGTTGTCTCTTCCCTTCCCCTCTCTTTTATACTACATGAAGGGGGCAAGTGAAGGGGCATGGTGCTTCTTCTCTTGATGACTCTTCACTTCCCTAAGCCTTAACCAAAATCCTCTTCATTCTCTACTAGCACTCCCTTGTTAGGTGAATTGGTTAGTACATGCATGGTGATACACTGGTCCAAGGTTCAATCCTTGGTGCATGCACTTTATTTTTATTTTTTTTTCTTTTATTTTCGGCAATGCCCCCTAAGGCACACCAATAGCCATGCTAATATTCCTAATTGAAACCCATTTCTATTTATATTAAATTCTACCTAAGATCCACTAATAACCATGGTACTAGAAAAGCCCATGTAAGGCCCATTAGTACTTAGTTTCTTATTCCATATAGAAAATCATGGATAATCATGTTAAGGTTTCTACTAGTATCCCTATGTTCATCGAGAATCTATCTAGGCATGATCAATATTTTAAAGAAAATATTGAGAAAATTTTTTGGGTCGTTACAATCCCCCATACCTCGTGAAAGTTCGTCCTCGTACTTAGAATAACTCCGGGTACTTGCGTCTCATCTCGTCCTCCTCGCGTTCCCAGGTAGCTTCCTCGAACCTTTGACTTTGCCATAGGACCTTGACTAAGGATACCTCCTTGTTCCTTAGCTTTTTGACTTCCCGATCCAAGATCCGGATAGGTCGGATTTCAAAACTTAGGTCCTCCTGAACTTGCACTGTCTGTGGCTCGATCACCTGATCTGTATTTGGAATACACTTCTTAAGCATTGACACATGGAACACGTTAGGATAGCTGACATCTCTAGAGGCAGCTCCAGCTCATAAGCTACCCTACCGACTCTTCTCAGGATCCGGTACGGTCCCACATAACGCGGACTTAGCTTCCCTTTCTTCCCAAATCTCGTTACCCCTTTCATAGGAGCCACTTTGAGGAATACCAGGTCCCCAATATCGAATTCCAGTGGCCTACGCCAGACATCTATATAACTCTTCTTCCGGCTCTGAGCAGCTTCTATCCGTCGTCGAATGCTCTGTATAGCTCGGGTGGTGTCGTCAATGAGATCCGTCGTGAGCCCCATCTCCTTCTTTTCACCACCTTCATACCAACAGATCGGAGACCTACATCTCCTCCAGTACAAAGCTTCATAAGGTGCCATTCCGATAGTATCTTGGTAGCTATTATTGTAAGCGAATTCCGCTAAACATAGATATCGGCACCAACTCCCTTTGAAATCCAAGGCACAAGCCCGCAACATATCCTCCAGTACTTTATTCACTCGTTCAGTTTGTCCGTCAATCTGAGGGTGAAAGGCAGTGCTGAATCGTAATTTAGTGTCGAGAGACTTCTGGACACACTCCCAAAAATCGGAGGTAAAGCGACCATCCCTATCCGATATAATGGTCTTGGGAACTCCATGAAGTCTAATTATCTCCTTAACATATAATTGAGCTAGTTGCTCAATCGAATAAGTCATCTTGATTGCTAAGAAGTGAGCAGACTTAGTCAACTTGTCCACAATTATCCATATTGCATCATATCCATTTGTAGTCCTGATGTAACGACCAGGAAAATTTTCTTAATATTTTCTTTAAAATATTGATCATGTCTAGATAATTTTCCAAGGGACCTAGAGATATTAGGATGAACCTTAGCCTAGAAATCCATGATTTTCTCATTTAAATTGAGAAACTAAGTACTAATGGGCCTTATAGGGGCTTTCTAGTACCATGATTATTGGTAGATTTTAGGCAAAATTTAATATAAATATAAATGGATTTTAATTAGGAATATTAGTATGATTATGGGTGAGCTTTAGCATGATTTCCTATTTAAATTGAGAAGTTAAGTACTAATGGGCCTTATATGGGCTCCAAAAATGGGTTTTAATTAGGTAGAATTTAATATAAATATAAAAGAATTGTAATTAGGAATTTTAGCATGATTATGGGTGAGTTTTAGGGAATTTTTGAAAATAAGAAAAAATGAAATAAAAAGAAAATAAAAATAAAGTTCATGCACCAAAGATTGACCTTGGACCTAGCCTACAACCATGCATGCACTAACCAATTCACCTAGCAAGGGAGTGCTAGTAGAGAATGAAGTGGATTTTGGTTAAGGCTTAGGGAAAATGAAAAGTCAACAAGGGAAGAGACACCATGACTCTTCACTTGCCCACTTTATGGTGAATAAAAGAGGGGAATGGTAACTTACACCAAGGATAGTTATTCCTCTCATTCTCATCCACCAAGCCTCCCCTCTCATCCTCCTCCTTCCTCATCCTAGCCGAAACCCCAAAGGGGGATTTTCCCTTGAGAAAAGTTCCCAAGAAGGACTCTCCTTCAAGATCCAAGGTTTTTGTTCAAGGTTACAAAGGCTAGAGGTGGTCAAAGGGCAACAAAGTCTTTATCTTTCTCTCAAATCTAAGGTCTATAACCAAGATAGTCTAAGGTAAGACCCCCTCACCTGTGGTGTAATGGTTTTCTTGATATGGATATGATCTAAGCTTTTTGTTTGAGATCTAAGGTGAAAAAAACCATGAAGGAGGGCTTAGGGTTTTCGGCCACCTTCAAGCTTCCATGGCTTGGATTAGTTTTTAACTCTCTAATGATGGTTCGTATGTCTCCTTATGATGTAAGTAATGTTAGTGGTGATTAGGGGTGTCAAAAATCAACACGACCCGACGACCCAACCCGAATCGACCCGAAAAAAATCGGGTTCGGGTTGAAAATTTTCTTGTTCGGGTCGGGTTCGGGTTGGGGGGTTTCGGGTTGAAAAATTTCGGGTCAGGTTCGGGTCGAGTTCGGGTTGACCCGAATTTAATATTTTGTGGATTTTTTGGGGTTAAATCAAATTTTATTTTGAAAATTAAGATATTTTTATGTATATTAATATCAATATAGTATGATCATGATACATTATTGAGATAAAAGTGAAGAATTATAGGGAAAATGGTGAAAAAAATATTTTGAATCGGTTTTTTCGGGTTATTCGGGTCGGGTCGGGTTGGTTGGGTTCGGGTTCGGGTTCGGGTTTGGGGGTTTCGGGTTGAAACCGGGTTCGGGTCGGGTTCGGGTTGGGAGTTTAAAAAAAAAATTTCCCAACCCGACCCGAACCCGACCCAACCCACCCGAATTGACACCCCTAGTGGTGATTCACATGAATTTTTACATGCTTAATAGTTCTTATAGATTTCGGCCAAGAACCCTAATCCATGGTTAGACCTTGATCTAACCATTTAACATGTTGATTTTGTTTCCCCTATGACATGATGGATAGTAATTGTGTTTTGTAAGAATTTTTTCATGAATTTTATGGACCTTGAGGTTTCGGCCAAGAGCAAATCTAGGGTTAAGGGATTAGGGTTAGCCTTAATTATGGGATCAAATGTTTTTCTATGGCATTTTATGTTTGTATGGGATGTTATTGGTGATCTATATGAATTTTTCCATGGACCTAGGGCTCCTTAGGGTTTCGGACAAGGCCATAACCAAGGGCTAGATTGGGTTAAGACAACAAGAATGCATGTTTATAGGGTACTAAGATGTATGTATATGGTTAAGTATGTTGGAAGAATTTTATGTCAACCAAAACCCTAGCTTATGGGTCATGACTTGTATGATAGGTCATTTGTTATGATGATTCATAAATGCTTAGACCATGTGCCATGAACCTAAGGAAATGTATCATGTATGAAAGGACCTAGGCATGTTTTCCTATGTACCATGACCATGCATGTTTTTATGAATTAAGATGCTAGTTATGTAGGTATGTCATGATTTATGAATAGTAGGTATGTATGCCATGATTTATGAATGATATGTATGCATGTCATGTTCATGGATGAAAATGATGAATGAAGTTAAGGTTCATGCCTTCGAGGCATAATGATGATATGGAATGAAAATGATGAATGAAGATAAGGTTCATACCTTCAAGGCATAATGATGATGTTAAGCATTAAGAATGAATGATTATGCTATGTATGTTTATGAATGAAGAAGCATGTGAAAGTATTTTATTTTATGAATGGGCTTGTACCGGACCTAAGTAAGGTCCACGGTTCTGGACTACCGATGAAGCTGTCCACGGTTCTGGACTACCGATGAAGCTGTCCACGGTTCATAGACTACCGATGAAGCTGTCCTTACCCTAGTAGGTCGAGATTAGCTACCTCGTATTTACTTAGGGATGCACACATATGATGTATGAATGTGGTACAAGCCAGGGCCCCAATGAATGTTATGATTATGTTTAAGTATTTAAAAGTATGATTTTAAATCTAAGCATCCTTATGGTATATGTATTTGCCCATGTATCCATCCATGTTATGCATTATGTTTATGATAAGTATGCTTCTGCAAAGTAAGTTTATGCAAGGTACGTTATGCAAAGTATGTTTATGCATGATGATATTATGTTCATGTTAAATTATGATGCCAGGATGTTATTTATGTTTATGCTAGATTATGATGCCATGATTTTAATTATGTTCATGCTAGATTATGATGTCATGATTTTATTTAGGTTCATGCTAAATTATGATGTCATGATTTTATTTATTTTCAGGCTAAACTATGATGCCATTATGATATCTATGTTCATGCTAAATTATGATGCCATGATTTTATTTATGTTTATGCTAAACGATGATGCCATGATTGTGTATATGTTCATGATAAGAAGTATGCCATGATATGTAGGATTGAAGCATTATGTTCATGTTTATCCGACGTATGGATTTTTGTGAGTAGGAAAAGGGTCTTACTAAGCCTACGTTCTTATAGTCTTATTTTCTTATACCGCAGATCAAGCAAGAGATTTCTAAGGGAAGCAGTAGGAGAGGCAAGAACATGTGTGTGTGGTAGTGACATGGCCAAGAAACCCTCTCATTTCACTTATCACATGTTTTGTGATCTGACAATGCTTATTTTGGTTTATGCTCGACTTATGATAGTTATGCCTAAGAAACAACCTGCTATTCGTGAAGTTATGGATAAACTACTTGCTACCTGAAATGCTTATGAATAAGTTATGGAAAGTTGATATCATGATGCTATGCATGCTGGTAATATGTTACCTGAAATGCTTATGAATAAGTTATGGAAAGTTGATATCATGATGCTATGCATGCTGGTAATATGTTAAGTATAATGTCACCATGTCCATGAATGATAACCCAGACATGTGTATATGATTTAAGTACTGGTTATTCCACTGCATTAAGATGTTTTATATGTACATGTATGTTTAGCGTAACGCCGCTTTATGGAAAAAAAAGGCGTTACACCTGAGAAGTCCTGAAATGAAATCCATAGAGATATCTTCCCATTTCCATTCCGGAATTGGAAGTGGCTGCAGAACTCTTCCCGGTCGCTGGTGTTCTACCTTCACTCGTTGGCAGGTCAAGCAAGTGTTGACATGCTGAGCCACATCTCTCTTCATGCCGAACCACCAGAATTTCTCCTTCAGGTCTTGATACATTTTGGTGGATCCCGGATGCATCGAATAAGGGGTTCCGTGAGCTTCTGCTAAAATCTCTCTCCGTAGCTCCGGATCATTAGGGATACATAGACGATCCCTAAGGTAGAGTCCCCCCCCCGTTGGCGATACGAAAACCATCGCCCTTTCCTTCTAGGATCTCCTGCTTGATTCTCTGAAGACTCGGATCACCATTTTGTTTTATTTATTTAACACAACTTTATTTATTAAACCTTATAAGTTCATATACAAAAACTAACCGAACCTAATGAACTAGATAGGTCGACATCATGCCCATAATAAAGAATATTATGGCTGTGGCTATCACTCTCTCATTCATCTCCCCTCGGCCTGTCTCGGGATCTTCTACCGTTTCCATCGGATCCTCCTCATCCATCTCGGGAACTTCCTCGAGCATCTCGGGGTCTTCCTCGAGCAACTCGGGGTCTTCCTCGAGCATCTCGGGATCTTCCTCGAGCATCTCAGGGTCTTCCTCGAACATCTCGGGATCTTCCTCGAGTATCTCGGGATCTCCCTCAAGCATCTCGGGATCTTCCTCGAACATCTCGGGATCTTCCTCAGAATCTCCCAGATCCTCCGGAAACTCATGGCGAAGAAGCTACTTACATAACTCAATATATGGGATCCGACATTCATGCTTCCCCCATATCTGGTGTGCAACCTCTCTCGCACGCTTTGGCAATGAACGAATTAATACCCCAGTTCTATAGTCGTCCATGATTGGAAACTCTTCCTGCTCGAGTTTCCAAAACAGTCGGTCAAATTTTCCCATATTGTCTTGGATTCCAAGGACCGGACTATAATCCACTTCTTCTATTTGCTCCATTAGCTCACGACACCGCTCATAACAACGATTCGGGGTGCAAATCTCATGCAACATCTGGAATTGGAAAAAAACGACATAGTCAGTACAAAACTGACAAAATCCAGTATTTTTTTTCCCAATTCACAAATATATACAAAGAGAAGCACACAAAAATCAATTTCCCTTATTTTTGTTATTCCTACCCGCATATCAAATTCTAAAGTATTCGATTTCATAAAAATAAGGTAAGGTATCGTTTATATTATCCTAAAAGTACTTTCTACCATAAGGTATCATTCATACTTGCATATTCTAGAATCATAAGGTATCATCCATACTTGCATATTCTAGAATCATAAAGGAAAATAAGATATGCATAGAGGTCATCATTCATACTTGCATATTCTAGAATCATAAGGTATCATCCATACTTGCATATTCTAGAATCATAAAGGAAAATAATGTAACGCCCACTTTTTTTTTCTTTCATAAAGCGGCGTTACGTTAACATACTTTGGGCATGTAGACAACATAAGGCAGCGGAGTAACTTTAAACTTACACCTACATGCACCTACTACCATTCCTAACATCATGACATGATAACTTGGCATATTAACTTCATACTTAGCATCATATCATGTCATACTTAGCATCATGTCGTAGAGTCACATAAGTCACCATTCAAGCACATAAGTAGTAAAGGTAAAGTTCTAGCATAAGACGAGTAACCATATTGGTTTCTTGGCCAAGTCACTACCACACACATACATTCTTGCCCTCCTGCTGCTTCCTTACAGTCCCCTTGCGTGATCTGCGGTATAAGGAAATAAGACTATAAGCACACAGGCTTAGTAAGACTCTTTCCTACTCACTAAAACCATTCATCACTTGATCATAAGCACATGAAACATAAACATAACTTTATGCTTGAACATAAATATAAATAAACTTACATGGCATGATACATGACATAACATGAACATAATTAAAATTTACATGGCATGATACATGGCATAAACATGAACATAATTCAACTTAGCATAGCATAATACATGACATAGACATAAACATAATTCAACTTAACATGGCCTAATACATGACATAAACATAAACATAAATAAACATTCCTAGCATGGCATGATCCATAAACATAAGTAAACGTTCTTAACATGACTTGATACATGGCATAAACATAAACATAAGGAAACATTCTTAACATGCATGATACACGGCATAAACATAACATAAAGAAACATTCTTAACATGCATGATACATGGCATAAACATAACATAAAGCATGAACTAACCTGTATGGCATAAACATAGGCATGCTTTATATCATATCATATTAGCATCTTCTTAACATAACCATAAGCATAAATCGTTTACTATCATGCATATTTCTTGACATGAGACATAAGCATAAGACATTACTATCATGGCATAATGCATAAAGTAAATGAATGCATGAGTCTAATGCATATACATAAGGATGCTTAACTTTTAAAATCATACTTTTAAATACTTAAACATAATCATAACATCATTGGGGTCCCCGGCTTGTACCACATACATACATCATAAGCGCGCATCCCTAAGTAAATACGAGGTAGCGAGCCCCGACCTACTAGGGTAAGGACAGCATAGTCGGTAGTCCCAGAACCAGGGCGTTCTTAAGATGCCCATCCCTGTTGCACAGCTTCGGTAGTGCCAGAACCGTGGATAGCATAGTCGGTAGTCCAGAACCGGGGCGTTCTTAAGGTGTCCATCCCTTGGACCCATACTTCGGTCCGGTACAAGCCCATTCATAAAGTAAAATACTTTACATGCTTCATCATTCATAAGACATGGCATACATCTTCATTCATAAAACATGGCATGCATCTTCATTCATAAAACATGGCATGCATCTTCATTCATAAAACATGGCATGTGTAACGACCCGGCCCGTCTACCGGCCCATTTACCGGTCCTCACGACCGTCGTACCGTCGTACCATCGACCATCGACCGTGCCGTCATTCATAAACATGGCATGCATCTTTATTCATAAAACATAGCATGCACTTTCATTCATAAACATAACATGCATCTTCATTTATAAACATAACATGCATCTTTATTCATGGAACATGGCCTACTTACATAAACAACATTCTTATTCCTAGTGCTTACATGATCATGGCATATAAGGTAAGCATTGCATTATATTCATTGAACATGACATGTTTGCATAGACAATTATCCTAAACCATAGAGTTGGCATGATCATGATATATAAGGTAAACATAGCATTTCATACATAAGCATGATATTCATCCCAAGCATACATAAGTAGGACTTCCATAAACATACTACCTACCATTCAAGTGCATGGCATAGAACATAAGACATTCATGAATAACCCTATTAAGCATGGCATAAGCATACACACATGAAACATGGTACTTAAGATTAGGGTTATTGATAACATAATTTCTACCACATGCTTGAACCTATATATATATATATATATATATATACTTCATAATACGCCATAAACCATCATTCTTCAAACCCTAACTCCTCCCATACCCTATTTATCTTACTTGGCTGAAACTTACAAGGGGGAGTTCCATCGTTCAAATAACATGTAAGGTAGCATAAGGAAAAGTAACAACCATGCATTACCTATAGGGTCATAAGAAGCCATTTAGGCACATGATTAGGGTTCACCCTAACTCCAAGCCCTATTTCCTAGGGTTGGCCGAAACATATAAGGGGCCATGGGAGCATGAATAAATTCATAGAATTTCCACTTAAACATCTAACACCTTCCATACTATACCATAGGAGCCATTAGGACCCTTGCTTGAGGGAAGCCCTAACTCTTTGCCCTAGACCCCTACTTGGCCGAAAGTTATAGGGTCACAAAGCCTTGTGAAAATTCACACAAGTCAACCTCAATCTCCCTTATAGCATGATAATACACAAAACACATACTTGAAGGTTTAGATCCAACCCTACCCATGGGTTCATGGTGTTGGCCGAAACCCTAGGAGATCCTAGGGTACCCCAAAATTTATCCAAATCTCATTTTAACTTATATTCATCATGGAAAAACATTAGAAAGCATGAGTAATATTTTTAACATCATTTTGGACCCAAAAACCCTAGTGGCCGAAAGTTATAGGGTCACAAATCATGGTTTCTTCAATATAAATCCCAAAACCACTTTATATCATGCTAAAAATCATAGAGGAACTATTATACCACAGGTGAGGGAGTCTTACCTTGGTTGATCTTGACTATAAACCTTAGATTTGGGAGAAGGATGAAGATCTTGTTGCTTCTTAACCACCCCTAGCCTTGGTACCCTTGTAAAAGCCTTGGATCTTGGTGATGTAGCCTTTGGTGAACTTTTTCCAAGGGAGAATCCCCTCTTGGGATTTCGGCTAGAATGAGGGAGGAGGAAGAAGAATGTAACTCCCATGCCCCCTCTTTATAACACATTAAGGAGGGTAAGTGAAGAGTCATGGTATCTCTTCATTTTCCTTAAGCCTTAACCATAATCCATTTCATTTCCTCATAGCACTCCCTTGCTAGGTGAATTGGTTAGAGCATGCATGGTTGTACAAGAGGTCCAAGGTTCAAATCCTTGGTGCATGCACTAATTTTCCATTTTTTTTTCTATTATTTCGAAAATCCCCTAAAAATTCCGCCATAATTATGTTAATATTTCTCATTAAAAAACCCCTTTATATTTCTATAAATTTTTACCTAAAATTCACCAATAATCATGGTACTAGAAAGCCCATATAAGGCCCATTAGTGCCTAACTTCCCAATTTAAATAGGAAATTTATGATAAACTTACTCATAATCCTACTAATACTCCTAATTAAAATCCATTTATATTCATATTAACTTTTTGCTTAAAACCTACCAATAATCATGGTACTAGAAAGCCCATATAAGGCCCATTAATACTTAGTTTCTCAATTTAAATGAGAAAATCATGGATTTCTAGGCTAAGGTTCGTACTAATATCTCTAGGTCCCTCGGAAAATTATCTAGACATGATCAATATTGTAAAGAAAATATTGAGAGAATTTTTCGGGTCGTTACAATCCCCCATACCTCGTGAAAGTTCATCCTCGAACTTAGAATAGCTCCGGGTACATGCGTCTCATCTCGTCCTCGCGTTCCCAGGTAGCTTCCTCGAACCGTTGACTTTGCCATAGGACCTTGACTAAAGGTACCTTCTTGCTCTAGTTTTGTCTATTATTAAGCTATTCACGAAAGAATATAATTTAACTTATTCCTGGTTACTTGTATTCGCTACTTCAAACTAGAATCTAACTTCCACTTACTATGCACAAGTTTATCATCTATGCACCAACTTATCACTCCGAAGCTCCTCTCAATTAGTACTGATTTCAATGTCTCTGCTTCTCACATACGTCTTTTATCTGTATTAAACTAAACGAAAATTACAATTATTATTATATGATTCTCTCTTATTACATTCAGTATCATACTTCAAGTCTACTCCTCAACAACATAATTACCGCTTTATATAAGTACATCTCTTTCTCCTTTCCACTCGAATCTCGTTACCCCTTTTCTCGAGAATTATTCTTACTTTATTATTATCTATTCTAATAGTATATTTGTTTCTATGTAACATAACTTCTCATAGTACATAAACTCATGTATCGCTTATCCTATTACTTCCTATTCTAGTTATTTGAGCTACTTACTCTGTTTTAACTACCTAACCTATAATGCATACAGTCTCTGTTAATTATAGTAAAATTTCTCAATTAAATTCATAAAATTAGCTTATTATCTTAGCTATAATGCCTATTCGTCATAGTGAATTTGCGTTATTCATCTTAGCTTATTATCTTTTATGCTGGTCTATTTTACTCACATGTATCGTTTCTGATATATACTATCTGTTACTTTATATTATCATTACATACTAATTCCGATACTCAAAATTCATTTTGTAAAATTAATGGCAAAGTCTCATCGAAGCTTTCAACTTACCTTTCACTGAAATAACACATTGACATTGCTTTTAACTTAACCTACTTCTATAATGGTTATTTATTTATCTCGAAGTTTCTACTAACAAACTACAACTATTGTATATACTATCTTTTATTAGGACACGACAAGAATTCTGATTATATTTTACTTACTAATAAATTATATTAAATATTCATTGCCTAACTCTACCCATCATAATCTAAAAGAAAATACCACTTACACTTGTAAGAAAGATGATTTGGAGTATTCATTCCATTGTTTTCGCTCAATCCAAATTACTTTACTGTCCATTCTTTACTGTTCGCATGGACTGTTACTATCTTACTTGAACTACATATTATACTAAACTTTTAACTTTCTATTCTATCTTTCCATAGTCTTCTTTCACGTATCAAAATACCTTTTCTCATTTATCAGCCATGCTTTCTCCACTCTAATCGCAAAAATCACATTCTTATGATCTCCGTATCTTACTTCTCTATCAAGAATTTATAAAATATTCCTATATCGATCTTTTCCAAAATCTATACCTTATTAGATCGTTTCACCTAGTAAGTTTGCTCGAAAAGAAGCTCTTACTACATTCTTGCCTCTGATAACACTAACCTCTAGTTCCTTCATACAGAGTTATCGCTAAGGTCATATTCGCTGATCTCTATGACGCCTTCTTTTGCATATCTAGTTCTTACTCTCTTTCTTTCCTGTATCAAGAATATTACCCTATGGCTACTACTATATATATATCTGCTTGAAAATTCAAATAACTTAACACATTAATCTATTCCTAATAGATATACATCACTAAGTCTTCGTTTCATAACCACTACAATCTCTTAGAATACCTATACCAAATACTCTACTCCCTTAATACTACAGTTAATAAGTCTCCCTTAATAAAGCACCATCTTTTCTTTACTTCTATGCTCATCACTAATTATTAACATACGCCTTTTATCAGTAGTACAAACTTGCTTTGGTCCACCACTTTTCTTAATTCCAAACAGTCATGACACTCATACAGATAATGTCCTCATTACTTTACACATTCCTCCTCTCACATCTACTTGCTCTTCTTTTTCGATTTACTCCGTTTTGCCACCACTCAATCATTTACTATATTCATTCCACCTGACTGTAGCTACTTAAGTTAAATCTCTACGGATCACCCTCGCTCACTATCACTCACATATAAAATACAAGTAAGGCTACTATAAGTGATTGTTATTCCTACCCATATATCAATCTTGAAAGTATTTGGTTTCATACAAAAAAAATTAAAGTAAAGTATCGTTCATAGTTACATATCCTAAAGTACTTTTCATCATAAAACACGTTCATACTTGCATATTCTAAAATCATAAAGTATCCTACAAGTGCTTACTATCATTTGATATGCAGAGAGGCACTTACTTGGAAGCAGCAGGAAGAGGACTTGATGTGTGTGTAGTGAGATGGTAACTACTCTGATACCAACCTGTAACGCCCACTTTTTTTTTCTTTCATAAAGCGGCGTTACATTAACATACTTTGGGCATGTAGACATCATAAGGCTGCGGAGTAACTTTAAACTTACACCTACATGCACCTACTACCATTCCTAACATCATGACATGGTAACTTGGCATATTAACTTCATACTTAGCATCATATCATGTCATACTTAGCATCATATCGTAGAGTCACATAAGTCACCATTCAAGCACATAAGTAGTAAAGGTAAAGTTCTAGCATAAGACGAGTAACCATATTGGTTTCTTGGCCAAGTCACTACCACACACATGCATTCTTGCCCTCCTGCTGCTTCCTTACAGTCCCCTTGCGTGATCTGCGGTATAAGGAAATAAGACTATAAGCACACAGGCTTAGTAAGACTCTTTCCTACCCACTAAAATCATTCATCACTTGATCATAAGCACATGAAACATAAACATAACTTTATGCTTGAACATAAATATAAATAAACTTACATGGCATGATACATGACATAACATGAACATAATTAAAATTTACATGACATGATATATGGCATAAACATGAACATAATTCAACTTAGCATAGCATAATACATGACATAGACATAAACATAATTCAACTTAACATGGCCTAATACATGACATAAACATAAACATAAATAAACATTCCTAGTATGGCATGATCCATAAACATAAGTAAACGTTCTTAACATGACTTGATACATGGCATAAACATAAACATAAGGAAACATTCTTAACATGCATGATACATGGCATAAACATAACATAAAGAAACATTCTTAACATGCATGATACATGGCATAAACATAACATAAAGCATGAACTAACCTGTATGGCATAAACATAGGCATGCTTTCTATCATATCATATGGGCATCTTCTTAACATAACCATAAGCATAAATCGTTTACTATCATACATATTTCTTGACATGAGACATAAGCATAAGACATTACTATCATGGCATAATGCATAACAAGAATGAATGCATGAGTCTAATGCATATACATAAGGATGCTTAACTTTTAAAATCATACTTTTAAATACTTAAACATAATCATAACATCATTGGGGTCCCCGGCTTGTACCACATACATACATCATAAGCGCGCATCCCTAAGTAAATACGAGGTAGCGAGCCCCGACCTACTAGGGTAAGGACAGCATAGTCGGTAGTCCCAGAACTGGGGTTCTTAAGATGTCCATCCCTGTTGCACAGCTTCGGTAGTGCCAGAACCGTGGACAGCATAGTCGGTAGTCCAGAACCGGGGCGTTCTTAAGGTGCCCATCCCTTGGACCCATACTTCGGTCCGATACAAGCCCATTCATAAAGTAAAATACTTTACATGCTTCATCATTCATAAGACATAGCATACATCTTCATTCACAAAACATGACATGCATCTTCATTCATAAAACATGACATGCATCTTCATTCATAAAACATGGCATGCATCTTCATTCATAAAACATGGCATGTGTAACGACCCGGCCCATTTACCGGCCCATTTACCGGTCCTCACGACCGTCGTACCGTCGACCATCGACCGTGCCGTCATTCATAAAATGGCATGCATCTTTATTCATAAAACATAGCATGCACTTTCATTCATAAACATAACATGCATCTTCATTTATAAACATAACATGCATCTTTATTCATGGAACATGGCCTACTTACATAAACATCATTCTTATTCCTAGTGCTTACATGATCATGGCATATAAGGTAAGCATTGCATTATATTCATTGAACATGACATGTTTGCATAGACAATTATCCTAAACCATAGAGTTGGCATGATCATGATATATAAGGTAAATATAGCATTTCATACATAAGCATGATATTCATCCCAAGCATACATAAGTAGGACTTCCATAAACATACTACCTACCATTCAAGTGCATGGCATAGAACATAAGACATTCATGAATAACCCTATTAAGCATGACATAAGCATACACACATGAAACATGGTACTTAACGTTAGGGTTATTGATAACATAATTTCTACCACATGCTTGAACCTATATATATATATATATATATATATATACTTCATAATACGCCATAAACCATCATTCTTCAAACCCTAACTCCTCCCATACCCTATTTATCTTACTTGGCCGAAACTTACAAGGGGGAGTTCCATCGTTCAAATAACATGTAAGGTAGCATAAGGAAAAGTAACAACCATGCATTACCTATAGGGTCATAAGAAGCCATTTAGGCACATGATTAGGGTTCACCCTAACTCCAAGCCCTATTTCCTAGGGTTGGCCGAAACATATAAGGGGCCATGGGTGCATGAATAAATTCATAGAATTTTCACTTAAACATCTAACACCTTGCATACTATATACCATAGGAGCCATTAGGACCCTTACTTGAGGGAAGCCCTAACTCTTTGCCCTAGACCCCTACTTGGCCGAAAGTTATAGGGTCACAAAGCCTTGTGAAAATTCACGAAAAACATTAGAAAGCATGAGTAATATTTTTAACATCATTTTGGACCCAAAAACCCTAGTGGCTGAAAGTTATAGGGTCACAAATCATGGTTTCTTCAATATAAATCCCAAAACCACTTTATATCATGCTAAAAATCATAGAGGAACTATTATACCACAGGTGAGGGAGTCTTACCTTGGTTGATCTTGACTATAAACCTTAGATTTGGGAGAAGGATGAAGATCTTGTTGCTTCTTAACCACCCCTAGCCTTGGTACCCTTGTAAAAGCCTTGGATCTTGGTGATGGAGCCTTAGGTGAACTTTTTCCAAGGGAGAATCCCCTCTTGGGATTTCGGCTAGAATGAGGGAGGAGGAAGAAGAATGTAACTCCCATGCCCCCTCTTTATAACACATTAAGGAGGGTAAGTGAAGAGTCATGGTGTCTCTTCATTTTCCTTAAGCCTTAACCATAATCCATTTCATTTCCTCATAGCACTCCCTTGCTAGGTGAATTGGTTAGAGCATGCATAGTTGTATAAGAGGTCCAAGGTTCAAATCCTTGGTGCATGCACTAATTTTCCATTTTTTTTCTATTATTTCGAAAATCCCCTAAAAATTCCCCCATAATTATGTTAATATTTCTCATTAAAAAACCCCTTTATATTTCTATAAATTTTTACCTAAAATTTACCAATAATCATGGTACTAGAAAGCCCATATAAGGCCCATTAGTGCCTAACTTCCCAATTTAAATAGGAAATTTATGATAAACTTACTCATAATCCTACTAATACTCCTAATTAAAATCCATTTATATTCATATTAACTTTTTGCTTAAAACCTACCAATAATCATGGTACTAGAAAGCCCATATAAGGCCCATTAATACTTAGTTTCTCAATTTAAATGAGAAAATCATGGATTTCTAGGCTAAGGTTCGTACTAATATCTCTAGGTCCCTCAGAAAATTATCTAGACATGATCAATATTTTAAAAAAAATATTGAGAGAATTTTCCGGGTCGTTACAAATAAGGTATGCATAGAGGTCATCATTCATACTTGCATATACTAGAATCATAAGGTATCATCCATACTTGCATATTCTAGAATCATAAAGGAAAATAAGGTATGCTTAGAGGTACTTACTTGGAAGCGGCAGGATGAAGGCTTGATGTGTGTGTAGTGAGATGGCAACCTGCTCTGATACCAACCGGTAACGCCTGCCTTTTTCCGACACCTTACGGTGTGGCGAGAGGCGGCGTTACGCTATCATACATAGGCATATGAACATCTTAATGCAGCAGAATAATTTTTTCTTTAAACTTATTACACATGCGTTTAACCATGCAACTAATACTTGAATCATGTATATATATACCTTAACTATCATTCATGAACATGGTGACATTGTAACTTAGCATATTAACCGCATACGTAGCATCATGATCTAAACATTCCATAACTTATCCATAAGCATCATAAGTAGCAAGTAACTTATCCATAAGCATCATAAGTAGCAAGTAACTTATCGATAAGCATCGTAAGAGTAAGTTATTCTTTAGGCATAACTATCATAGGTATAGCATCGAACCTAATGAGGCGTTTCAAAACACAAGACATGCAATCAGTATAAATAGAAGAATCCTTTGCCATGTCACTGCCACACACACGCTCTTGCCCTTCCTGCTGCTTCCCTAAGTACCCTCTTGCTTGATCTGCAGTATAAGAAAATAAGACTATAAGCACACAGGCTTAGTAAGACCCTTTCCTACTCACTAAAATCCATACCTCACATAAAACATAATCATATGAACATTTAACAGGACATGGTTCTTAACATAGAACATAAGCATAAAAAAAACATTTAACATGACATGGTTCTTAACATAAAGCATAAAAAAACACTTAACATGGCATTGTTCTTAACATAGAACATAAGCATAAAAAAAACATTTAACATGACATGGTTCTTAACATTAAGCATAAAAAAACATTTAACATGGCATGGTTCTTAACATAGAACATAAGCATAAAAAGGCATTTAACATGGTATGGTTCTTAACATAAACATAAGCATCTTCTTAACACAATTCATAAGCATATTCTTAGCATACATCATAAGCATATCATAAGCATATTCTTAGCATAAATCATAAGCATATCATGAGCATATTCTTAGCATAAATGCATAACATGAATGGATGCATGAGTCAAATGCATATACATAAGGATGCTTATTTGAAAATCATACTTATAATTACTTAAACATAATCATAACATCATGGGGCCCTGACTTGTACCACATACATACATCATGTGCACGCATCCCTAAGTAAATACGAGGTAGCTAATCTCGACCTACTAGGGTAAGGACAGCTTCATCGGTAGTCCCGAACCGTGGATAGCTTCATCGGTAGTCCAGAACCGTGGACAGCTTCATCGGTAGTCTAGAACCGTGGACCTTACATAGGTCCGGTACAAGCCCATTCATAAAATAAAATAATTTCACATACTTCTTCATTCATAAAACATACATGGCATACTCATTCATTCTTAATGCTTAACATCATCATTATGCCTTGAAGGCATGAACCTTATCTTCATTCTTCATTTTCATTTCATATCATCATTATGCCTCGAAGGCATGAACTTTATCTTCATTCATCATTTTCATTCATAAAACATGACATACATACATAATTATATCCTAAGATATGAGCATCATCCTAGTCCATAAAACTTGCATGATCATGGTACATAAGATAAACATGCATTTCATACATGGTACATTTCATCTAGCATGCATAATCATAGTATCCATCATAGAGCATGCATGGGTAAGATACATATTAACATGATACATACCACTTAGGTTCATGGCATTCTACAGTACTTAGGTTCATGGCATTCATTATAGAACATGTATAGACCTTCATACACATATATCTATTATAGGCATTTAACATCCTACATGCATTATTCTATTTAACCTACCCCTACATCAATTACATATGTTCATGGTATATGGTCTAAAATATTCATGAGTAAAACATAACACATAACCTAAACATACAAAGTCATGATACATAACACTTAAAGCTAGGGTTTTGGTAACATAAAGATCCTTACATCATGCTTAACCATATACTTACATCATAGTAACCTATAAACAAGTATCCTTGAGACCTTAACCCAATCCAAACCCTAGATCATGGTCTTGGCCGAAACCCTAAAGAACCATAAGCCCATGGAAAATTCACATAGGTCATAATTAACCTCCAATACAATACATACAATGCCATAGGAAACCATTTGAACCCTTGATTGGATTTAACCCTAAGTCCTAGCCCTATATCATGCATTGGCCGAAACCCTAAAAGGGTAATAAGTCCATAGGGATATTCATATATGTCACCATTAATACCCATTATATCATAGAAAACATACTAATCATGCGTGAAGGGTTAAATTTTAAACCTAGCCATGGTACATGGGTGGTGGCCGAAACCCTAAAGGAGTTCTAGGGTGCTATAAAATTTCCAAAATCATACTTTTATGCTTAACTTATCATGAGTAAACATTAGGAAACATAAGAGGGGTTTTTAACATCATCTTAGCCCCAAAACATGCTTGGCCGAAAATCTTAGGAGCCTTAATCCTTTATTTTCTCAACATAAATCCCAAACAACATCTTAAATCATGATAAGCAACATAAACTATTATACCACAGGTGAGGGAGTCTTACCCTTGGTGTTTTGGTTATAGACCCTAAATAGAGAAGAGGATGAAGACCTTGTTGTCCCTTGATCACCCCTAGCCCTTATAGCCTTGTAGGAAGCCTTGGATCTTCAAGAAAAAGTCCCCTTGTGAAGCTTTTCCAAGGGAGAGGAGCCTTGGTGGGTTTCGGCTAGGAGAAGGAAGAAGAGGGAGAGAAGGAGTTTTGGTGGAAGAAGAGAACAATGACTTAAGTGTTAAGTTGTCTCTTCCCTTCCCCTCTCTTTTATACTACATGAAGGGGGCAAGTGAAGGGGCATGGTGCCTCTTCTCTTGATGACTCTTCACTTCCCTAAGCCTTAACCAAAATCCTCTTCATTCTCTACTAGCACTCCCTTGCTAGGTGAATTGGTTAGTACATACATGGTGATACACTAGGTCCAAGGTTCATTCCTTTGTGCATGCACTTTATTTTTATTTTTATTTTATTTTTTATTTTCGGCAATGCCCCCTAAGGCACACCAATAGCCATGCTAATATTCCTAATTGAAACTCATTTATATTTATATTAAATTCTACCTAAGATCCGCTAATAACCATGGTACTAGAAAAGCCCATGTAAGGCCCATTAGTACTTAGCTTCTTATTCCGTATAGAAAATCATGGATAATCATGCTAAGGTTCCTACTAGTATCCCTATGTTCCTCGAGAATCTATCTAGGCATCAATATTTTAAAGAAAATATTGAGAAAATTTTCCGGGTCGTTACACATGAAGCTGCATCAACAATTGCAAAGCAAAGGGTCAGATGAAGGTGAGCCACTTTCCAAAAAAAGGAAAATAACTCAGGTCAGACAAGACTACCAGGCCAAAGGCAAGGGCAAACAAGTTGTTCAGGATAAGGATGAGGATGAAGATGAAGATGAAGATGAAAATGATGAGGCTCCTGTCCCATCAATGTCAGATACTACAACGCAAACAACAAAATCTGCGACCTCCACCCAAACAAACATATCTGAACATCACACAGCTAAAGCTAAAGAATTTCAAAAGGTGAAAAGCAAAATCTTGAAGAATTCCAGGATATTTTTTAAGAAGACTAAAGATGCAGAGATTGCTAAAACATTATTAAAGCTTAGTAAATTAAAGTGAGTTAGTTGCTATTGCGTTTGGAAAAATATTGTAAAACAATAATGATTATTGACATTCATTAATAAAATTTAATCATTCACATTATTATTAAGTTACTTATCTTATTTGCATATAGGTATGACACTACAACAAATATGACTTTTCGCAACGCGCAATAATTGTATCCGCAGCGCGCATCGAATGCTGCATAACTCCAAGCTATTAAAAGTCGCAACTTATCCGCAGCGCGCAGCTGCGCGCTGCGGATAAGTTGCATCCACAGCGCGTGGTTACACGCTGCGGATCCATTTATCCGCAGCGTGTAGCTGCGCGCTGTGGATGCAACTTATCCGCAGCGTGCAGCTGCACGCTGCAAATAAGTTGCATCCACAGCGCGCGACTACACGCTGCGAATAAATGGATCCGCAGCACACGAATATACACTGCGGATAATTACATCCGCAGCGAGTGGCTGCGCGCTGCGGATACCAATATATTCCATATAATTAAAATCACACATATACACATCTTACACAATTTGATAATACAATAAATATACATCACTTCTCTCAATTAACAACATCCAAAACTAAAACATTTATATCACAATTAATCATCAACACCACACTTTACCAAAATAGCATTTCACTTACTAGCAAAAACCATTACAATAAGTCTAAAATAACTGAGTAGCAAAAAAAATTACAAACTAGTCATAAGTCTAAAGTAAGTAACTCAGTCAAAAACTATAAACTTAGATAACCAAGCAACTGTGCTTCCTATTGCATCTTCGAGAAATAACATTTCATCGTTTGGTCGAATGAGATCCAGCTTGTTCACAAACACCCTATCAATCCAAACTTTCCAACAAGCTCCACCAAGAGGAACGTGATGCACTTTTACTTTGGGATCTGTGGATGCAATTCGACCTTCTGCAACAACTCCGTCAATACTCCAATGAAGCAGCTTACATTTAGTATTATCAATGATATCTTCACGACTTAAGTTCTTTAGTTGTAACTGTATAATCAAAAAAATCTGTAAGAAAATGTATAATGAATGCACAGCAGTTAACTTGTACAACGAATGTAAGAAATAGTTACTCAAATAGTTACTGAATGCATAGCAGTTAACTTATAAACTCAGAGCACATCAATAAGCTCAAATAGTTACTGAATATTCATTTGCAAAATATGATAACAATGACGAATTCTGAAATATACTACAGTCTATGGATCAAAGACCTTAAACACTGAAACTGTGCTACAAGGTTGATACTGTAATATACTACAGTCTTTTTCAGTTGATACTTGATAGTATTTTCCTGCATTTATCAAGGTTATTCGTATTGATACTCATCACTGTTCCATGATACACAGATACCAAAACTTGAGCATAACTGGAGTTCAGAATATGCATTTGATTAACAGGAAACAATGAGTAAAATGTTAAAGACTTAAGTTCAGAGATGAATAATACGTTGAACTATCACATCTTTGAAATTCATTATAATGGTGCACCATCAAAAAATTAGCTTCGAGATAACATACAGACAGGAGCTGGACAAATATACATGTAAAGATTTAAGAAAAAACTGAAAACTGTCAGGAAAAATTTAACTGAATATCTACAGTAGCTAGACAAGAAAAATTGAAAAAAAAAATGTGCAAATGCAAAAAAAAAAAATATATATATATATCTTTTTCTGAAAAAGAAAGTTATGATGTTTGTTGAGTAATCAACAGCCCAAACAAAGGCATGAAGAGATTTATTAGGAAAATGCTTCAAAAGGCACTTCCATAATTGCGATAAACGAGAATATATACATCTTTTAACATGAACACAGGGTGTCCGCGAGATGATCTTGATATGTCATAGGACCATAGATTCTAGTTCTAACTTTATTGAAAAGAAAATTTTGATTATAATCTTAAGTAACAGTTTTGCCATCTCCTAACCAAAATAAACACTACAGCACAAGCTAACTAGCTAAATTTCTAAAATGGATAATGATCATAACACCATATTTTGCTAAAGGTATTGCACAGTTCGCACATTGATGGAAACTTTTAACAATTCACATGTCAAATCACACTTGCCTTGACCTGCCACAAACAATTAGATAATATCCAGTACTTAAAAAATGATTAGCACAATCGCCATATACAAAAATATATTAGATGTTCTTTATTATGATATTGAACAAGTTATTGCATATATATGCTAACAGATGAATATCCACAACCTTCCAGATTCACCAAAAAGGATCCTTTCGTTTGCAAACTATTTCTTATATAAAGCATATTCATTTCAATTTCATTAGGCTATGTGCATTAAACAAGGAAAAAAATAAAATGGCTATTAAAACAGCAATTAGGGAATTATTTGTCTTCTCAACCACATTTATCTAAGTACTTATATTAGTGAAGGGATCATAAGAAAAAATTATGAAGGTAAATCATACACGACGGATGTGCTAAGATACAGAAATGCTACAATAGTTTCAACAAATCCATGAGATCATGTATCTTGTTACCTGAGTTGTAGTTTGTTGTTGGCTAACATTGCAAATATTATCAATTTTTTTTGCACCATGAATATCAACACCGTCATGAATATAATTGCCATAGAAACTCAAACAAATGGTAGAGGCACCATGACAAAGTCTACCCCATTACAAATGAAAATAAACAAAGTGTAGTTTAACAAGCTCGTTGGACACTACGAACACCATATGACAAGATGAACCTCCCGCTACTCAGGTCTCTAAATCACTTTCATGAACATTGAAGGTACTATCATGACTTTAGCATTCCTAATTAATATGGAAAACACATCCAAATCGCTGTTTCACAGAATGACTTGTGCCATGTGGGCATAGCGTGGGAGGAAAAACTGCACAAAGCAAGTTCGATGGATGGCTTGAAGAGTTATATTAATGAAATAAATGTATGCAAAGTCGAAGACATTTGATTATTGAGAATGTAACAATTACGAGTCAAAACCAAGCAGGCAGAGGGGCAAAGCTCAAGATGATTGCCAAAAATCCATAAAATGACTCTATTCAGAGTTAGTTGATGCTTTATTAGAAGGAATTATAAAAGAAATAGCTATGCACTTTGTCCCTATACAAGGTTTCAGGGTTTCACCAACACTTTGTCCCTTTACACTTTGTCCATTCTTTTTTTTAACCAACACGGCATGGGAATTCAAATTAAATAGCAACAAAGAAAAAAATCAGAAGTTAACAAGGTATTCAAATTAAATAATCAGAAAGAAATGGAGATGAACACTACAAAAAATCCACAATAGCAACAAGGAAAAAAGAAAGCAAAGGAAATCTACTGCGAGGAAAAAAATAATCACCTGAAATCAAGCCCTAGCGCAGCCCAGAGAAGCTACCGTGGGGCGGAAGTCTACGGGCTATTAGGCGAGCAAGCGAGGAGAGGCAGCGTCTGTGAGGAGGAGATGAAGATGGCGTCTGTGAGGAGGAGATGAAGATGGCGCTGAGGAGGCGAAGGGTTGAGCGATGAGAAGCGGCGAGGAGGCGGCGGAAACTCGAGAGGGCGATCGAAGGAATAAGGTTTGGGAAGGAAGAAGGGAGTCGGTCGGATAGCTTGAGGCGCGCGCGAGGGTTTTGGGAAGGAAAAAGGAAGTCGGTCGGATATATTGGCAGGGCGAGGTTTTTGGAAAAAAAATAGAAATAAGGGAAAAGAAAAAATAAGGGAAAAAATTAAGGAAAAAATAAGAAAAAAAAGAAAATAAGGAAAATAGAAAATAAAAAAAAATAAAACAGTGATTATTTATAATTTTATTTGTAGTATATCACATATAATAAATAGATGTATTAGCAGCGTACCAAATTTTATATGCTGTCGTTGTTATTATTTATTCACACCGTATGTTAATATGCTGTTAATAATAGCATTAATAGCTTGCTTTTAATGTATGCCGTTGATGTTTCTTCTTTTAAAAAAATTTATAGTATTAACAGCACACATCAATATGCATGCTGTTAATAATACTATTAACAGCATGCTTTTAATGTGCGCTGTTAATAACGCGCTGCGGAAAAGTAATTTTCTTGTAGTGTGAGTTGAATCCAGTATGGTCCAATGGGACCTTTACATTAGATATGCAATCTTGTTTGACAATATTTGATTGGAATGACTACACCACCGGGGATTGCATAAATACATACTAGACAATTCTTGGAAATGAAGCAAAAGCGTGTAACTCACCATACCACCCCTCCATATTCTGTAGGGTGGGGTTTGATGTAAGTCAATTAGCTACTTGTTTTGTCATTTTTTTCTATGATTTAGTCCACTGACACTTCCTTTTTAATAAACATAGGAACTTTTTGAGGTGATTCACGCTCAGGCATTTGAACAAACTATTGCTACTTATACGGATAAGTCAATTAGATATATCATCTGTCCTCTAAATAATGCAGATGATCATTGGCATCTAATGATTATTGACCTCGAGGAAGGTAGTATCCATCATTATAATTCTCTCGGCGCCACAGAAGGGTACACTGCCAAATTTGAAAAAATTGTAAGTTTTCTATTTCATATATATACCTCAACAAAAAGTTTCAGACCAATATAATTGTTACTAATGTCATATCTGTGTAGGTGGCATTTTTTAAAAATTTGAACTGGTCATATTACAAGATATGGAAGCAAGGATTGTCTTCCATAGCTGGGACAGAGTTTAATAAAATTGTTGTAGAAGGACCCACCCAAAGCAGATCGTAAGAGGATGTTTATTTTTGTTAAAAATAACAATTGATTTCATGGTTGGATTTATAAGATGACAACAATGTGAATATTGGGTTTTCAGGTTGGATTGTGCATTTTTCATGATGCGGTATGCTGAAAGTCTGGTTTTTCAAAGATCTACAGATTTTAGCCAAAAGCAAATGAAAAATTATCGATTTCAGGTGGGATATAAAATAATGAGAGACAAGTGCTGGAAGCTAAATCTGTAATTATTGTTTTTGTTGATACTATGCATATGTAATTGTGATCACAAACATCGTATATTTGTAATTATACAATCTATGTACTCCTTTTCAAATCAATCAAACTTTGCTTCGGATCATTATTTTTGTCTCATATATCATCTGTAATCTGTAATTGTTGTCGAACCCATCAGTAATATTGAACCTTGCTTTTGCTGGAATCATTTGAATTCAGGAACACATTAGGCCTGAAACAAAAGCATTTTAGGAAACCCACTCAGGGCCTGAAAAATGATTCAGTTGTATAATGTAAGTGTAATGACAAACAATATATATTTGTAGTTATAATGTATGTAAACCATTTTAATACTCAAATGGAGCATTGCTTTCGATCCTTGTTATTGTGTAATCTCTAATCTATAATCTGTTCTCTTGTCGATACTATATGTAATATTGAACCTTACTTTTCCTCTACCCTAATTTGAATTCACAGCCCACGCTGAGCCTAAAATGAGATTATTTCAGGCCCATGCTGGGCCTGAAATGAGATTATTTCAGGCCCAGAGTGGGCCTGAAATAATCGCATTCAGGCCCAAGCTGGGCCTGAAATGATATTATTTCAGGCCCAGCGTGGGCCTAACATAATCTTATTTCAGGCCCACGCTGGGCCTAAAATAATCCCATTTCAGGCCCAAGCTGGGCCTGAAACAATAATGTTCAGGCCCATGCAGGGCCTGAAACAATAATGTTCAGGCATACGCAGGGCCTGAAACAATAATCTCATTTCAGATTTCAAATAATTCAATAAAAGAATGATTAAATATTTTATATAAATATACATGTTGTGAAATTATTTTTAATATTAAATAAGAAGGAGAGTACCTAAATAGACATTGCATACCACAGTTTAATTCCATCCACATCGTTACCTCATATTTTCATAATTTGGCACAGCAGGAGGTTTGTTTCATTGACCTATGATATTTTGATTTCTCAAAACTCATTACCAGTAGATAGAGTTTAGTTAGCTAGGAGATGGTATTTTTGGTCTCCAAACATAGTCCTAATGATTATCAATTACGTGTTAATACAGTATCAGTTGGCATAGAACAATGATTCAACAAAGCAAACAAACAGAGGGTCTCAAATGACAGATATTCACAACTGATCATTTCTACTTACATAAATTTACACAAGAAGAAATGTATCATAATATTGAAATACTTCTTCAAGTCACAACATTAACAACAACTAGTTTTTTGACAATACTATAGCTGTAGAATATACAAAACATATACATTCAGTTCTCCTCCATACAAAATATACACTTCAATCAGAATATTGGGTCACTACATATACCAATTAACTCAAGACCTTGGGGCTGGCGGCATTCTACATGTCCTTTTATTATGACCAAGTTGTTTGCACCGGCTGCATTTTAGTTTCACCTTGCCATTGTGTCTAGACTCAATCCGTGCCTTCTTTCGTCGACCAGGCTGCATAAGGCTACGGGGACATAAACTGTAATGTCGTTTACTCTAGTAGGCCAAAACTGCTTGCTTCTACAAGGGAAAATACAATCCATGTAAACCCACTTCCAAGTTTTAGAAAAAAAATAATGCTCACAATATGGGAGTGTATCCATGTTCCTGTGAATGATTACAGCAATAGCATGTGAGCAAGGAAGTACTGAAATTTGAAACTCCCCACAATGACAAAACTTTTTTTCCAAATCAATAATGTATGAAGTGCCCCATGTTTCTACTTCCATTTCTGATTGAGGGTAAGGGTGAACCTTATAAGCTCTTGCTTTCTCTCTCCTTGAATCCATTTCTTTTGTAGCAAAAGGTGTCAAAGCAACATGTCATTTGGAGACTTCCTCTCTACGGTTATAGAACCATTGAGCAACTTTTCTTCTTGTATTATCAATTAACCTGTTTATGGGAAGCTCACATGTAGACTTGAACAAAGCATTTAAGCTCTCCACACAATTCGTGGTAAGCATTCTGTACCTTCTCCCTGTAAAGTGTGCATTTGCCCACCTTTTAGGGTCAATATTCTGAAGCCACTTATGGGCAACTGGATGTTTTTCAAGCATGTCTGCATTATCATATCATATTGGAGTGTTGTGTTGGCTCGTGTTGCTGCCTAAAACAAACCTACAGCAGCTCTACTTCCAGTATCAGTTACCATATTACAACACATGTGGTGGCAACAAAAGGCATGATGCGCGTTTGTGTAGACTTTTCTAACTGCTGATATAATGCCCCGATGTCTATCTGATACTATGGTGATTGAGTGATCATCGACAACAAAGAAGCTCTTTGTATGCTCCAAAAACCACTCCCATGCAGACCCACATTCAACTTCAGCTATTGCGAAGGCAACTGGGAGAACATTGTCATTACCATCAATCGTCGTTGCAATCAACATTACTCCCTGATACTTTCCTCTTAGGTGTGTGGCATCAATTCTGATAAGTCTACGCAAATCAGACCTGAACACCCTTCGGCAAGCACCAAAAGCCCAAAAATACCGCTAACTGATTATCACCATTCCTGCATAGTGCCACATACGTTTCAGGATCTCTAGCTCTTAACTCACGCAGATATTGTGGAAGATCTCTGTAAGCCTCATCATAATCTCCAACAACCTTTTCCAATGCTTTCTCCCTAGCTATGTATGCTTTTTTGTATGATATGGTCACTCTAAATCTAGCTTTAATATCTGATATAATCATACTTGGTTTGTATTGTTCATTATGAAAAAATTGCTCTTCAACAAAAGAAGCAACAAATGATAAAGAGCATGCATGATGATCAACATTTTCCCTAACAGTTCCATATTGGTGTTCCTTTATATATTTTGTAATAGTGAACTCTACTTCCCCCCTTGCTACTACTCTCCATGTACATGGTTGGTTGAAGCACACTACTTTAACTCTATTTTTTCAGGTGTCAACTGGGTTATATCTCATATGCTTAACCATGACATGTTTGACAAGTGCATTCTTGAATTCTTCTCCAGATGGAAATATCTGCCCCATAAAAAATTCATGCCCATCTCTTGCCTCTACCTCTCCAATTGGCCCAGCAAGCAATCGAGAATTTAAAATATAAGGATCTTCAGCTAATGGAAACTCCCCCTCTAAGTCACTGTACTGATCTGAGGGGAATTCATATTGCTCAATCTGCATATCATCGGCTTGGAATTCTAGTACACTTGTAATGGGTTCTAATTCATCTACATTCCGGATTTCAATTCCTTCCTCCCCACTCCAGGTTGGCTCAAAGAATTCAATAACTCTTGTAGAAGAATTCAAACCCTCACCTTCTAGATTAGTTGCTTCTTCATTTAGATCAATTGTCAAATTCCTTGAAATTTCTGATTCATTCCCCGTGACAGCATTATCATCAAGAGTATTCCATATCTCGGATAGAATTTCATCAACAACATATCATCCCTGAAAAATAAATTACAATTATATTTTGCAAACTTTGAAAATCATAATCAAGGACCTAGGAAGGCCTGAGGGCCAGAAATATTTTAATTTCAGGCCCTCACAGGGCCTGAAATCATTATATTTCAGGCCCTTGGAGGGCCTGAAATCCTTTGATTCAGGCCCTCCCAGGCCCTCAAATCCAATGATTTTAGCCCCAGAAAGGGCCTGAAATCTTTTCATTTCAGGCCCTAGGAGGACCTGAATTCCTTTTATTTTAGGCCCTCCTAGTGCCTGAAAATAACATATTTCAGTCCCTCCTAGGCCCTGAAATCTAATGATATCATGCACTCTCAGAGACTGAAATCCTTTAATTTCAGGCCCTCCTAGGGCCTCATATGGTAAGATATCACCCCTAGGTCGAATTCAAGCATTTATTTATCTTAAGTTTAACAAATTTTAGAGAGCCCTTATTATGTAATGCATATCACCCTTAGACTCCTCCAAACATAAAAATTGTAGAAAGAGTTGATAAGTATAAAACTAGGTCTAATACCATATCAAAGATGACAATCATACGTACATTACTATTTGTATTTGTTACCAATCTGTTGTTTGCTTTTTCTCCTTCAACACCTATCTTTCTCAGCTGCCTTGGTGATGAATTGAGTTGTGCAAGGTCGAAATATATACGTACCCACGTGATGATTCGACTTGTGCAAGGTTGTAATATATATATAGGCTGAGAAAATTTCCACTACCTGGCCATCCGAACCACAAATTATTATTTTACTGCAAAAGTGGTTCGGATGTCTCGAAAATGTGAATCAAAAAAGGTATTTTGTGGCGGGAGAGGTATAATAGGAAGTTCACATAAGGGCCTGCGCCCTTTGGTAAATTAGAAACTATGGTACGCGAATTGGTAATTTCCAATTCTTACGTATGCCCTTTGGTAAATTGCCGAAAACTTTTTAGAGGAGGAGGAAAGCTCAAAATAGAAGAGAAAAAGAGGATAGTAACAAGCTACTATCTCTTATAATGAAATGTCATGAAATGCAAGCACCAAACAGTTACTGACAATAAAGAGTAAAATATATACGTAGGTTGTCGAAGAGCCTCTTAGCGTAGCAGTAGCAGCACTTCATGAATTGAGCAATAGAGAATGATTCATAGAGATGATTTTTAGCCTCGGACCTCAAGCCTCTTTTTATAAGTTTTTAACCATTTGACCGAACCTTTTTTGGTGGACCGATCTCCAAAATTCGCCCAGTTCCCATCCAGATGTTGGATCGAGAAAGCACTAAAGGGGTGAATAGCGCGTTTCGTACACATTTAGAAATCATTCGAAAATAACCAAAGTAATTGCAATTTAATACAAGAATAAAGAAATGTAGCTTTGGTTTTTACTTGGTTCTCAACCCAGTGGCTACTATTCCAAAGCTTGCAGTCAATTTGCCTGCTTCGGTGGGAAATCACTATTAACCTTCCTCCCCAAAGAGAAGGAAACTTGCTTCTTTTACAAGTGTAAGTTTCAATAACAAGCCTACCGAACCTTGGAATATTTAAGCACAAAAGGAAGCAAGCGTAACAATGTAGACAATAACTAAACGTTAGCCAAGTTTAGGCTCATTTAAACTCATATCAACATTGTGTCATTGCTAAGTCATTAAGGCCTGAGCGTAGAAGAGTGTCAGAGTCACAAAAGTGTAATGAAACACTTGAAGTGATAATGAACTGATTCTGAAGGTGTTATTTGAGGCTTCTTTTATAGGATGATCCGATCATCTAGATCGACATAGGGCGCCTCCAGGAACCCCTATTCGATCCTTATTCATCTGTGAGTTATCCAACTCCAACGGTTTGGATCCCTTTTGGGTGCTTAACTTGACGATGTTGCAACATTTGGTCAAAGCGCTACAACGACAAGTTTATCCCTTCTGGGTGCCTAACTTGCCGATGTTGTGACATGTGGTCGAAGCGCTACAATGACAAGTTTATCCCTTCTCAAGCGCTCGGAAGCTGACATTAGACCCAACCCCAAGCCGGGTACCTATTGATCAGATCCCGAGCCGAAATCGTAATCAGCGTGGCACTCTGCACCCTTCCAATCCTCTCAAGCATGGCATATTTTTGTTTTTTAAATTTGTGTTTTTATGTTTTTAATTTCTATATATACGTTCAAAATTACTTTGTGGATACTAAGTTTGAAATTAGGGTCTCCCAAATAAGAAGCAAACATCCTAACTAGCCATACTAGCGTTATTAATATTTCCATACATTAGTTAATTTTTAATAACTAGTTTCTTTTGTTATATTATTAATTAGGATTTTTTATTTTTATTAATTAATTTATATTTATTTATCTCTAAATGATTTTATATATTAATTAATTAATAATTTTTTACTATGTAATAATTTTTAATAAGTTCAACAACATCCGAGTCTGAAAAATAATTTTATAAATTTATATATTTTAAAAAATAATGTAATAATTTTGAACCATGATGAACCATAGAAAACCGTGCATGAACTATGAATTGACAGTTCCGAACCATGAATCGTAACCGTCTTAGATTGTTAAGATTAAGGGTGACCCCCTAAAAATTGTCGAACTATTGGTTCCAAATCATGGTCAAGTCTAGCTGACATACGCTGACCAATCCTTGCGTGCCAACTCAACTAGACGCGAAGTAGGATTTCGTCCTATATGGGGGACTGGACCTTGTAGGGGCGCCCGAACCTCCGGGCACTTGGATCTCGTAGGGGCTTCGGGACCTCCAAGCGCTTGGATCCACTCTAAGCGCTTGGACCGCTATTTCTGCCATCTTTTAAATATAGCTTCCTACATCACAGCATTAGCATGGACATATATAAATAGTATAATCAACAACATGCCAGCTCTGCGGTCTTAACTCAGGTTTCTCATGCAACCTTAGGTTAGACCGACACTTACTGGTCTCTTTCTGAGAATGAATCCTCAATACTTCATTTGAGAGAGTTTACTTGATGTCAAATCTTGATTCACCTGATTTATTTAGACTTTTTCGTAGCTAATCTTCACCCTCAAGACTATCTGCTAGACCTCTGGCTCTCGTCCCATCTAGACTTTCCGCCTAGTGTTCTCGACCCCCAAGGCTTCCCGCCTAATCTCCTCTATCCACCAAAACTTCTTGCCTAGTCCCATCGACTAGGACATCCTTCACAACAAGAAAAATGAGCTTTAATAACGGTATGTTTACAACGATTTTTCCATTGTGAATTTTGCAATAGACAATGATTTTTATCAAAATCGTTGTCTATTAGCAAACACTTAACATCAAAGACAATACACTCTCCGTTATCTTTAACGCAATAATTTTTATAAATAACAATGGATTTTACAACGATTTTCCAAACCATTGTCTTTCAGAGAGATTTTTTTTATCTTTAACAACGGCTGGGACCACGATGCATAAAATTATTATTATTTTAATAATAAGACAAGGTTTTAAACCATTGTAAATGAAAATGTGACCATTGTCTTTATCCCGGTTAAAAATAGCGAAATGTGTACGACTTTCATTTGTTATCACAAAAAAATTAAATGAAGCAACCTCTGCTCCATCGCCTGCGTCACTGATAACTATCATTTTGTCACTTCAATTAGGCTGTCAAATCCATGTTTTTGATCCTTTTTCATATGCTTAAGTTTGTATTTACATTAGGTTTCATGATATCTTTATATTTTGTCTTTGGATACAATTCTTTGTGTATTTGAGATATTTTTGGCATTAATTTTGAGTCTAATTTTATAGGCTTCAATTAACCATGAAACTAGATCAAGATTGGATCAGACTTGAGTTTCCACTGAGCTTTGATCAAAGGGATCAAGAGTTGGATCAATGTGAGCCGTCCGATCAAAGAACGGCTAGATCTGAGCCATCGATCCACTTCTAATCAATCCGAGTTGCAGATAGAGTCAATCATGACCACAGACCATGATCTGAAAATTTCATCCAAAGTAGAAGCAATCTGGCCGTTGGATCATGCTCCAGATGATCTAGACCATTCATTCAAGAGAAGGGAAGATCTGAGTCATCCGTCGCAGATCTGATTGATCCGAGCTAAGGAGCAGTAGATCAGAACCACAGATCAGATCTGTAAGGTTTGGTTCAGATCTGACTTGATCTGGCCGTTGGATGGCACGAAAATGATCTCAGCCGTCGAAATTCAAAATGATCAATTAAATCAGGAATTCCCTCTTCCACTCGTCGTCGTCGCCAGATCGCGTCTCCAGAGTTCATTGTTCTTCTTCATTTTTCCAATTCCGATCGGAGGCAGCCACCCAGATCAAGTTTGTCTTCAGATTTCAATCATCGAGCTCAGTTTCTACAAGAGGTTCGTAATCCATTCGTATCTGAAAGCCCCGGCGAGGGTTTCACCATGAGCTAGCTTCATCCGACCAACTTTCATTCGATTCCACTTCTCCATCAATCGGCCCAAGTCAGAGGGGTTCTCTGAGTTGGTTCGAGGTTCCCTGAGTTATCACTCGCCATACAACTCATCACGGAAGGAAGGATCGGAAGGAGTTCAGATTCCACATCCAAGCTACGCAACTCTATCACGGCAGCTGAATTCTGATCGATTCTCGAGCGAGGGGGTTCCAATCTCAATCCTTGTGTGACGGCAAGGAGAAATCTCGGTGAAGAACTTGAACTGGTGTCTATAGTTTCTAGAATTTATTTCTGTACTTAATTCTGTAATCATTCCAGTCTGTTCCGAAGTGTTTCAATCCGCGTTTCAGCTTCTGATCGGTCATTGATCGATCCAGACAGCACCTGATCGTACACTAGTCCGATCAGGCTTGTATCTGATCGGTCAGCCGACCGATCACGAAATTTTCTGCACAAATATACCCTGTTTTAGTTTTTAGCTTGCTTCAATTCTCATTTCCGAAGTTAGATAGAATTTTAGTGTATTTCTGCAACAGATATCAGTTCTACCTTTTAATCTTGCAATTTCAAATTGTTATGCTCAATCTCCAAGTAGGTTAAATTTAGAATTGCAATTCTCTAGTTAAGTTTGCTTAGTTAAGCTTGTTTCGTTTCAAATACATTTTCAATCTTATTTGCAAAACAAAACCCCCATTTCATCTAGAAAACCCAAATCATTTAACGATAAATAATTTTCAAGCTTGATTCAAACACTCACAACTAGTCCTTGGAAAAATACGACCTGAGGCCCCTATTCTACATTTAATCTTGCTAGCAAGGGTTTTCAGTTATAAATTCTAAATTTGAGGCTCACTTGTGACACCTATTCGAGACCCATCAAATTTTTGGCGTCGTTGCCGGGGAATAATTAGTTGAGTTTGTTTGATTTTAGCTTGTGTGCTTATTTCTATATCTTGTGATCCATTTTATTTGTTTCATTTTTTTGTATACATTTGCTGCGATTTTTTGTTTGTTGTATGACCAGATCTGTAGGTGGTATTCTTGAGGAATTTGATCCTGAAATTGAGATGACTTTCAGAGCAGGAGGAACCAAATTAGTGTTTTAGAAGCTTTTGACATTATTCCTACTCAGTCTATTTCTGCTTATTCAGTTGATCCTATAGCAAACCACCAGAAAACCATGAAGGAACTAGCAACACCAGATGATACTTTCCAGTACTCCTGCATTGCCTACCCAGAGCTCACTGGAGACTCTGAGTTAAGATCAGGACTCATCCACTTATTGCCCAAATTTCAAGGACAGTCTGGAGAGGATCCCAACAGACACTTACATAAATTTCACGTAGTCTGCTCCATCATGAAGCCTCAGGGGATTTCAGAAGAAGATATCAAGCTGAGGGCATTTCCATTTTCCCTGACTAGAGCAGTTAAGGATTGATTCTACTATTTACCTACTGGGCACGTCTCTAGTTAGATTTCTATGAAGAAAGCATTTTTGGAGAAGTACTTTCCAGCCTCTAGAACTGCAATCATCAGAAAGAGTATATGTGGAATACAGCAAGTAGTGGGAGAGACCCTATACGATTACTGGGAGAGATTCAACAAGCATTGCTCTAGTTGCCCACAGCACCAGATCAATGAGCAGCTACTTATTCAGTACTTCTACGAGGGTCTACTCCAGATGGATAGGATTATGATAGATGCTGCAGCTGAAGGAGCCCTAGTAAACAAAACACCGGATCAAGCTAGGGAATTAATTTCGAACATGGTAGAGAACTCACAGCAATTTGGGAGTAGAACTTTGGACACCAGAGGAGTTAATGAGGTTCAGATGGTATCTAATGAGCAGAAGGAAATCAAGAATTCTTTGATGGAGCTTACCTCCCTGGTGAAGCAAATGACTCTAAACAATGTGAACCAAAATTCTAATTTTTCAGTACCTCCTCTTTCAAGCCAAGTGATGAGGTTGTGTAGTATTTGCTCAAGCCAAGAACATAATTCGGATTCATGTCCTAACCTCCAACAAGATGAAACACTAGCGACATTGACTAGAGGACAATTTCAAGCCAAAAACAACCCCTACTCATCTAATTACAATCCGGGTTGGAGGGATCATCCAAATCTGAAGTATGGCAACTCTTTTTATCAACAAAACCCATCACAACAGCCCTATCAGCAGCCTCAACGGAATTTCCAGCAAAATCAGCAAGGGCAGCAACAATTTCAGCCATTTCAGTAACAATTTCAGCCATTTCAGCAACAATTTCAGCCATTTCAGCAACCCTATCAACAAAATTAGCTACCTTTTCAAGGAAATCAGCAAGGGTTCCAAGGTAATCCAAATTTTCAATAAGGATATCAGTTTTCTCAAAAAGGTTTTTAGCCCTTCAACCAAAACTTTCAGCCATCAAATCAGAATTTCCAGCCCACTCAATTTCAGCTCTCACCACAATAATTTCAACCTCAACCTCAGAATTTTCAAGCTATAATTCTCAACAATTTCAACCAAATTCTCAGCCTAATTTTTAGCAATTTTCACAGCCATTTTCAACCTTATAATCAGCCCCAACAACCCTACTTTCAAGGTTTACAGCAAGTTCAACAATTTTAGCAACCTCAATCATCATTTCAAGGCCAACCAAAGACTCATGCTAACCAAGGAGGCTATGGAGGTTCTAGTGGGGGAAATGCTCAACAACAAAGGCTAGAGGAGATGTTTCAACAGCTTTTGCAACAACAAAGAAATAATCCCACCATACAAAACATTGAGAGACAAATTGGACAATTGGCTAGAGGGATTAACCAAATGCAAGCCCAAGGATCAAGTCAACTACCTTCTCAAGCTACTCCTAATCCAAAGGGAAACGTTAGTGCCATTACTTTGAGGAGTGGGAAGGTTGCTTCAACTTCAAATGCTCCAAGGGCTGAATTTTCGGAAAACAGGACAGCACCTACATTTTCAGCCCCTAACAGCCCTGAAATATCTCCAAATTCAGTTGGTTTCAACCCTAGTCCAAGCCTAACTTCTTCTTCAATTGATCCTGTCAATTTGGTAGAAAATGAGGGAGAAATCAGTGGTAAAAGTGGACCAACAGCAGCTACTTCAGTTAGAATTTCAGCTCAGAATTCAGCTCCACATGTTTCGGCTCAAGAGGAGGAATTAAGGGTTCCTTTGCCCTTCCCACAGCGCAAAACTCAAGACAAAAAGCAAGTGGAGGAGGAGAAGGCTAAGGAATAAAATGAGCTTGTGAAGTTGTTTAGTAAGGTGGAAATTAATGTACCCTTGTTGACCATGATTAAACAAATTCCCAAGTATGCTAAATTCCTCAAAGACTTATGTGTTCACAAGAAGAAGTTGAAGGAGAATGAGTTGGTCAGCTTGGGGAAAAATATTTCAGCACTCATCCATTCCATCCCTCAGAAGTTTGAAGATCCAGGGGTTTTTACTGTGTCTTGTGAGATAGGGAGATCTATGTTTCATGATACCATGCTGGACTTAGGAGCCTCCATTAATGTGATGTTAGTGATATGAGAAAAGTGTCCTAAGGCAATCGCCTTATGATTGTAATCATTTATTTTAATAAATGAATATTCACTATTTGAGTATACATGTTTATGTATTTGATTGAGATCTTAAACTCATTTACTGAATGTCCGCAATACAATTCACAGCATGAGAGAATTTGTGATGAATTCACAACTAGTGATTATCTCTACATGTGCAATTGTGAAGTATTGAAATTGTCCCTAGTCGATGTATTGATAAATACGGACACTATCAATTCTGTTGAGACTAGCATGGGTTATTCTCTAATCAGCTAATTCTCACTGGCTAGTGACATTGGGATGTCCGGAGATAAACATGAATGCTAGTTAAGGGAACTAGTTCATTGGAGTGACTGGCTGTAAAACTTCATATGGTAGTCTATATATAGATATGTCAATGAAGTTCTTACTGCAGCTTAAGTGCGATGTTCCTTTGACTTGCGGTGTTCAAGTCATCTTGGTCATGGAGACTTATAATTTGACATCTTAAGCAAGCATCTCTAAGGAGGTGTGGACCCAGGATAATTGGGTATAAGCCGAAGTGCCCGAAGATGTTTGAACAGCGTATAAAGGATTCACCACTCCTTGCGAGGAGAAGTATACCCAAGGCCTATCGTCGGATTGTTACTCGAAGCCTCTGGCCAAGCATGACATGTTCAGAGTATGAATCTCTTAAATACATGAGAGTAATTAGAATCCGTAGGACGAGAAAACGTTACTTGGGCTAGGTGTGACGTAGTCAGCCTAGTGGGGACTGACACACATAGACCATGTGAACCAAGTGGGTATAAGATGGTGAAGGGAATGGGGCACGATTCATTATAGCTGCTGAAGGGTTTCAGAATAGTTTATGAGGTCAACCGTTGATCATTCGATTAATTGGGGATCATGATGTACTACTAGGTGCCACTCATGATCGTTCTAAAATTGATTAATTATAGACGACCAACATAAATCGAAAGCCTATTTAGTCACACGCACTACGAGTAATCCGAGGGATTTAAAACGAGATGAAAATTAGATTTTCTAATCAAGAGAGATTAGGTTTGGTTAAGCCAAACGATAAGTCGAATCTGAATTTTTCAGAGACGCATCGGAAGCGTAAAATGGCTAAGTCTTTTAAAGACTTAATAGATGAATTAAATAAGTTTAATTCATTGGGGCGTGGCTTGGATGGGCCGGCCAAAGAGGGTCTCCATCCTCTTTGCTTGGCCGGCCACAACAAAGGGAGAGAACCAAATTTTTGGTTCAATTTATAAAATAAACCAAGTGTGGTTTGTTTTATAAAATTATGGATGATATAAATTTTTATATAATAAACCAAGGTTTGGTTTATTTTTCATGGAAATTAAAATGAACCATGGATTAGTTTATTTTATTTTATAAAATCAATCAAGGATTGATTTACCATGATAAGAGAATTTATTCCATAAGAAAAAAGGAGACTTGGTCGGTTTTTATCATGAATTAAAATATGATAAAACTTGGCATGATGGAATAAGTCATAGAAAATTTATTCAATAAGAAAAAAGAGACTTGGCGGTTGAGAGGCCACTATATAAAGGACCCAAGGCAAGGCTTGGAAATCAATCGAAGTATTCTTGCCTGGGCTCTCTCCCTCTCCTCCCTTCTTTCTCTTGGCCGGCCACAAGACTCTTCTCCCTTCTTCTTGCCGTGAGCACAAGGAGAAGCACTCAGGCGAAGAAGTTCTTCCGTTGGGACGATCTTCCTCTCCAGCCATCATCACCTTGGGATTGGGCGCAAGTCATCTTCCTCCTTCTCGCCAGAATTGTGATTCTGGCCAACCTTGGTAGTGAGTTTTTCCGATGTGATTACTTCTCTCTTGGTTTTCTTGTCACATTCTCGGAGAATCTAGTAGTTCTCAAGAACACGAAACTCGTGGCTTTGCGAAGTCATCCCGAAGATACTCGGCGTGGACGCGAATAGAGGCGGAGCTTCCGAGGGACGCTTACCGTTGGATCTCGTCCATTCCTTCGAGTTACGCGAGGTAATACGTAAATTAGTTTACGTTTCTACAAAATTTTAAATATATGATCATGTCTATACAGGATAAAGTTGCATGCTTAGATGTGTGGTTAAATAATTTGAGAAATTATTTATGCTAAACCTTCCGCTGCACGTAATTAATTTTAAAATTACGAGCCCGCATCCATGTCAACATGCACCCGGTCCCAACATGTGATGCCCAGATCATGTTGGATCGAGAATTGCGAGAGAGGGGGGGGTGAATGTCGCAAATCGTTCAGATTTCGTAAAGAGCAATTGCGTAGCGGAATAATTAAAACCAGACAATGCGAACACCAAGATTTTTACTTGGTTCGGAGCCTGGGTCGACTCCTACTCCAAGGCCCACGGTCGTTGACCGTTTACTATGGGCAATACTATAATCGCGCAAAACAATTTTACAAAGATTGATTACAGTAACTTGCAGTAAGAAAAAAAGACAGCTTTTCTTTGTTACCGACGTCCGATGTAAATCGAAGTTCCAGAGCAGTTGGACGTCGCCGGCGCTTGTATCTCGAGTCTGGAGGGTTCTGGAGCAGAGCGCGGGAGCAGAAGAGCGTGATTGCGTTCAATGGAATTGATGCTTGAAGAAGAGGGTCGAGGGTCCTTTATATAGGGCTGGGGGCGCCCGGGATGCTCGGGGCGCCCCCCACGTGGCTTTCGATCCGGCGAGCCCTCTGGTCAAGGCTGATCTCTGCTTCTTCGGGATCACCTTTGACTGGGGCGCCCGATACGCGCGGGGCGCCCGGGTTGACCGGTCAAGGCTTCATCTTCTTCGCGAGGATGAGCTGCTGCAGCTGCCAGTGGCGTGGCACAGTGGGCGCCCGCGACACGCGGGGCGCCCGATGCGCGCGGGGCGCCCGAAACATCCGGGGCGCCCCCAAATGTGCTGCTGTCGGGGCGTTTACTTGCTCTGCTGACTTTGGGTTGACTCTGGGGCGCCCGAAACATCCGGGGTGCCCTGCTCAGCTACTGCCTCACTCCTTTGAGGCTCTCTGAGCTGCAGAAACACAGTCCTTCGGTCCTGCATCCAGGGTTAGTCCAAAACAGCAATTAATAAGTTAATTTTACACAGCCTTGGCTGTCTTGGTTCTGACTTTGGGTCTCCAAAATGGAGCCCTAGGTCGAACCGACGCCTAATGTTCCCTCTAGGGGAACGCGTCCTCACCTACTCCTCTCGGGAGAGTTTACCTGATGCCAACCGGATCCTCCAGTTGGACTTTTGCCCGGCAGTCCTTCGCCAGGTCTTGAGTTGCCAAGCTGCCCTTCGCTTGGTGCCTAGCAGCCCTTCGCTAGGTCTTTTCTTCTGGCAGCCCTTCGCCAGAGCCTAGCATTCCTTCGCTAGGGTTTGTCTATTCTGGCAGTCCTTCGCCAGAGCCTAGCAGTCCTTTGCTAGGGCTTTTCTTCTGTCTGGCAGTCCTTCGCCAGTGCCTAGCATTCCTTCGCTAGGGCTTTTCCTGTACACTCAAGAAACTTGTTAGACAACAACTAACCCTTAACTTTTGAACCCTTTTGCCAATATCAAAACACAGGTTTGACTTGGGTGAAATTTGCACCAACAATCTCCCCCTTTTTGATATATGACAACCTAGTTCAAAAAGTTAAGGAAAAAATGCTGAAATTGAAATCCTAAGTTAGATTCCCTCCCCCTGGAAGAAATCTCCCCCTAGATTTTTCAAAAGTAGGTGGTTTGAGTTAAGTACTTAGAAGATTTCATGTTTTGATAATAAGTTGGGAAATCTGCTAAGTTTTTCGAAATGATGTTCTAAGTTTGGAAGACTTTAGAAAACTTTAGACAAATTTTCAGTTTTAGAAACATTTCAGACTTTGGAAAATTTTCAGTTTTGGAAAAACTTCAGACTTAGAAAATTTTCAGTTTTGGGAAAAAATTTTAGACTTAGAAAATTTTCAGACTTAACAAAAAATTTTAGACTTAGAAAATTTTCAGACTTAAAAAAAATTTTAGAAAATTTTCAGACTAAAAAAATTTCAAAGAATAATTTGAGCAAAACTTAATAACACTTCAGAGTTAGAAATTTTTAAGAAAAAAAATTAAGCTTAGAAATAATTCAGAGTTAGAAATTTTTACAGGATAAATTTAAGCTTTGAATTTCTAACTTTGAGGTTAAACTTTTTGAATAAAGGAAAATTTTAAAAAATAACTTTTTGGGTTCCCTCTTTCCTTTCCAACTCTCCCCCTTTGACATATATCAAAAAAAAACACAGAACAATATTTGCAATAATTAAATGAAGTATTTGCTATACTGAAACAAACTAAGACCTAAGTCTGGTTTCATCTTTAGGGATCTGTCTAACCCAATTAGCTACTTACTAACTGTTATGAACAGTAGCTTTTGCCAGGGTTAGTCAAGTTAAGTGAGCTGTTCAAGTTAGATTTGTCTAAACTTGATACTTAACTTGATTGTTGTTCATTTAGTGCCCCAATTGCTGCCGATGCACTGACTTAAAGCATCTTGAATTGAGGCAAAGACCTAAGCATCTCAACCCTTTCTAGGTTATCACTCAAAGTACCCTAAGGTGCTTGTGAGATGCTGGCTTCTAGATCTATAGGTGCATGCAATTCTAGGGTTAGAGCCTAGTCTAAGTCCATTTCGATGAAAACCCTAGTTTTGAAGGGGGTAGTTTTTGAAATAAAACTAGGAAAAAAAATTTTAAAAGAAACTTTTTCAAGTTAAAGTAACAACAAAAAAACATTTTAAAAGACATTTTAAGATTAATTTAAAAATCAAAAATAAAAAACCGAATGATTCTATTCTACTAAGCATAATCCTAACTGCCTTCTTAGTGAGCTGAACTCAGACTCAGGTAAGGGTTTAGTGAATATGTCAGCTAGGTTGGACTTGGAGTCTACATGCTTAAGGACTATTTCACCCCTAGCTACGTGATCTCTTACAAAGTGATGTTTTACTTCTATGTGTTTGGTTCTAGAATGTTGAATTGGGTTTTTGGTTAAGTTGATTGAGCTAATATTATCAATATTGACTTGGGTCTGATTGTAGTCTAGCTGAAAGTCTTTAAGAGTGTGCATCATCCATAAGAGTTGAGCTACACATTCTCCTAGGGCTACATATTCAGCTTCAGTTGTGGATAACGCAACACAGTGTTGCTTTCTACTGCACCAACTTACTAAGCTGTTTCCTAAGAGTTGGCAGCTTCCACTTGTACTTTTTCTATCTAATTTACAACCAGCATAGTCAGAATCAGAGTATCCTGATAACTTAAAGGATGAGGTTCTAGGGTACCAAATCCCTACATTTAGGGTGCCCTTAATATATCTTAAAACTCTTTTTAGGGCTGCTAAGTGAGTTTCCTTAGCACATGTTTGGTACCTAGCACACATTCCTACTGAGAAAAGTATATCAGGTCTACTGGCTGTAAGGTACAGTAGACTTCCTATCATACTTCTGTATAATATTAAGTCTACTGGTTTACCATCAGGGTCACTATCTATTTTTACATTTGTGGCCATTGGAGTACTTATGCTTTTAGAGTTATCCATTTTAAATTTCATAATTAGTTCTTTAGCATATTTAGTTTGATGTACATAATTTCATCCTTGGTTTGTTTGATTTGTAACCCTAAGAAGAAATTGAGTTCCCCAACTAAACTCATTTCAAACTCATTTTCCATTATTGTTACAAATTCTTTTAAAAATTTAGAATTAGTTGATCCAAATATTATATCGTCTACGTAAATTTGGGCAATAAATATATCCTTTTCTAAAATTTTAACAAACAAGGTTGGGTCAATTTGACCTTGTTTGAATTCTTTAGAAATCAAGTAGTTGGATAGTCTTTCATACCAGGCCCTAGGTGCTTATTTTAGTCCATAAAGGGCTTTGCTAAGTTTATAGACATAATCTAGTTTTTCTATATCCTCAAATCCTGGGGGTTGTCCTATATAGACTTCTTCCTTAATGAGCCCATTCAAGAAGGTTGACTTTACATCCATTTGGTATAATTTGAATCCTTTATGGGATGCAAAGGCTAGTAACATCCTAATAGACTCAAGTCTAGCTACAGGGGCATAGGTTTCATCATAATCCAACCCTTCTACTTGACTGAATCCCTTAGCTACTAAGCGGGCTTTATTTCGGGTTATTTCACCTTGGTCGTTTAACTTATTCCTAAATACCCACTTAGTGTCAATTACGGATTTGCCCTTAGGTTTAGGTACTAACTCCCAGACTTGGTTTCTCTCAAATTGGGCTAGCTCTTCTTGCATGGCTAAGATCCAGTCAGGATCAGGTAGGGCTTCCTCAATAGTCTTAGGTTCAATCTTTGAAATCATGGCTATTTGACTAAGATTTCTATAGGAAGCTCTAGTTCTGACTCCTAAGGTTGGATCACCTACAATTTGGTCAGTTGGGTGACTGAGTCTGGGTTTCTTGGTTTTTCTAGTACTTGGCTCAGCTTCAGGTCCAGCTGGTCCAATAGGTTCAATTCTGGGTTCATTGGTTGGTTCAACTGATTCAGAAGTTTGTTCAATTGTTAAGTCATTAAAGGGTTCATTTAGGGTTTCAGAGTTATCTTCTTGATCAGTATTTGGTGAAGCTAAGTCAGAATTGTCAGATTTTGGGTTAGTTTCTTCATCAAATATTAAGTTGGTTGTTTCTTCAATTTTCTTAGTTATTTTGTTGTAGACTCTATAAGCTCTACTTGTTGTAGAGTACCCTAAAAAGATACCTGGGTTTGACTTGGATTGGAATTTTCCAAGATAGTCTTTGGTATTAAGAATATGGACTTTGCATCCAAAGACTCTAAGATAGTGTAGGTTTGGAAGTCTGTGGTAGTAAAGTTCATAGGGTGTTTTATTTAACCTTTTATTAAGCAGAATCCTATTTTGGATATAGCAAGCTGTGCTAATTGCTTCTGCCCAATAGTGGTTGGGTAGGTCAAATTCATTAAGCATAGCCCTAGCAGCTTCCTGTAGGGTTCTATTTTTCTTTCTACTATGCATTTTGTTGGGGGGTTCTAGGACACGAAAATTCGTGTTTATATCCATTTATTTTACAGAATTCTTCGAATCTTTGATTCTCGAATTCTCCCCGTGGTCGGACCTAAGCCTTTTTATTTTGGTATCATTTTGATTTTCAATCAATTTGCAAAAGTTGTTAAATAGGTTCAGGGTTTCATCTTTGGTCTTTAGAAACCTGACCCAGGTGAACCTAGAGTAGTCATCATTATCACTAAGCAGTATCGGTTTCCACTTAGTGACTTGGCTCCATGTGAATCAAATAGGTCAAGGTGTAGGAGCTCAAGTGTGGTTTGGGTTTGATCAGATTGGATCAATTTGTGACTCGACTTGGTTTGTTTGCCTTGATTACAAGATTCACATACTAGGTTTTCATTTTTGATTTTGGGGATACCTTTGATTAAGCCAAGTTGGGTAATTTTTGAAATAGTTCTTAGATTGGTATGACCTAATCTCCTATGCCAGGTTTTGATTGTTCTAACTGTGTTAACATGCATTTGGGTATAAGAGGAAGAT